>BQNB010020777.1:4476-65070 GCA_026074375.1 Tanacetum coccineum | reverse complement strand
AGATTGGTTCCTTTTGCTTTGTCTCTGGAGCAAGTGTTCAGTTGCTAATACCGATCTTCACTCGATCATTGATTGGAACCAATTCCTCATCGGAACGAGGTTGTTGATTCCTTTTGCTTTTTCTCTAGACCGTTTGATTTTGCTAAGAATATATCAATCCAATTTATATATACAACAGATATAACATAGATTTGATTGAATATTGATTGTGTTTTACGTGATTGTTGATTTAGTTATGAGTTATTTAATCCGATTTAAGCTCAATTCATGAAAGTCAAACTTTTTTCAAGTTAAACCAAGGGATTTAATAAGCAACTTAAACCGCATAACTTCCAAATATGTTAAACCTCGGATCACAAATCAACCTAAACCACGGGATTTAATCTTAGACATAAACCGCGAGTTGAAAATTTTCATTACAATGCATTATATAAACATGGATTCGAATAGACTTATACTCATTCAAATGCAATTCTAAGTTAAATCATCCATAAACACAATACTTAAGCATACAACGCAGCTTATACTCATTCTAATGCCATTCTAAATCGTCCATAAGTCAAACATGGATTCAAACTAATAAAAACTGGATTACAACCTCGTTTCATTGTTGAATGATATTTTTAGGGCCGTAAATATTATCGATTTCAGAAGACATGTCATGAAAAATAATTTTGGATTAAAAAAAATAATTTTGTATTTTCTTTTTGTGGTTTTATATTTTTCTATTTTTTTAATTTTTTTTTTCAAAAATAGAAAATCTTTTTGGATTTTTTGAATAATTAAATACATAGGATACATGAAGAGTTCACTCAATTACTCTTTCTCTGATCCTGCAAGACGCTTAAGTGTTTCCGGAGTCATACTCTGCATCCCAAGGCGATTTAGTAGAAATTCAAAACGTTCCCTGCGTAATGCTTTGGTGAATATGTCCGCAAGTTGATATTCCGTCTTTACAAAATACAGCTCAACCATACCGTTTTCAACCTGCCCCTTTATGAAATGGTGTCTGACATCAATGTGCTTTGATCTTGAGTGCTAGACATTGTTGCAGCATAGAGCGATAGCACTTTTGTTATCACAGTACAGAGAAATTTTATTGAATGCGAATCCATAGTCTCTCAGTTGTAATCTTATCCATAAGATTTGGGCACAACATCTAGATAGGGATATGCATTCTGCCTATGTAGTTGAGAAAGCATTGCTCTTCTGTTTCTTTGATGACCAACTCACTAATTTATCTCCTAAAAACTGTGCATTGCCAGATGTACTGCGTCTAGTGTCTTGACACCTTGCATGATCTGCATTTGTGTATGTTGTTAGTTTAATTTTGTTGTCCTTCGGATACCAAAGACCCATATTTATGGTTCCTTTTAGGTACCGAAAGACCTGTTTAACTACAGTAAGTTGCTTTCGGTAGGCCTTGCCTGATACCGGGTACACAATCAGACAACAAATACTAGGTCAGATCTGCTGGATGTAAGATACATAAGGGAGCGGGCCATACTGCGATAACGAGTAGGGTCAACAGGTATCCTTTGTGGATCTTCGTCAAGTTTAGTTCTCTTCACCATTGGAGTATCTACAGGGTCACTAGATTCCATTCCATATTTCTTAATCATTTCAAGAGCATATGTTGATTGATTAATAAAGATGCCTCTTGGATTTTGAGAAATTTGTAATTCGAGAAAGAAAGACATTTTTTCCATCATCGACATCTTAAATTTTGAACTCATTTCTTTAGCAAAAATTTCATAAAATTCAAGATTTGTAAAAGCAAAAATGATATCATCTACATAGATTTGTACCAGTAAGATATCCTTTCCTTCTTTTCGCGTAAACAATGTTGGATCGACAACACCCTTTGAGAATTTCTGAGAGAGTAGAAACTTTGACAGCATGTCGTACCAAACAGTGAAGCATGTTTTAACCCATAAAGACCCTTCTTCAGTCTGTATAAGTAGTTGGAATGATCTTGATCTACAAACCCCTTAGACTGACTGACATAAACCTCTTCCCATTGCACACCATTCAAGAATGTAGTCTTGACGTCTATTTGATAGACGATCATGTTCTTATGAGTGGTATTGGCTCTAAAGATTCTAATGGCTCTATCCGTGCAAACGGTGCGAACGATTCTTCAAAGTCAATGCCTTCCTCTTGATGATAACCCTTAGCCAGTAACCGAGTCTTGTTCTTTAATACTCCCCAAAAATCATCTAACTTAACCTTGAAGATCCACTTGAGGTTGATGAGCATAATAAGATCAGGACGAGGTACTAGTTCCCTGATGACATCAAATAACGTCACATTTACACCATCATTTATCCCGAATAAGTTACCCATTTTTATATAATCATTGCAAGAATTTGTACTTAATTGCTCAAAAGTGTTATTTGCAGTAATTGAGGAGTGATTTGTGAAGACATGCTAAAAGGCGCATATTTTGGAGCTAAAACGAAGACATTTGAAGATATCTTATTTCTGAGCAATACGCCGTATCCAGAAAAGAGATACGGCGTATCAGTGCCAACTCTTCACAAGAAAACGCATATAAATAATTCCTAATACGGCGTATCCAACTCCTACTATACGTCGTATTCAGCAAGATAACTATGCAGAGATTTGGTGAATAATATATTTTAGGAAGATATTACAGATTGATTGTAAACTTTGCGCGCACTCCAAGGGAAACACCCCAATACGCCGTATTGGCCTAGCCCAATACGACGTATCCAGACTTTTTCAGATACTATAAATAGAAGACTCAAAAACGAGTTTTTAGTGTGCAAAATCATATTCTTCATACCATACACATAAAAGACTATTTTCTGAAGAAAATAAGAGCAACCAAAGGTCAAGCATCTATCACGATTCCATAGAAGACACCGTGTTTCCTATACTCTTGTAATCATTTAATTTTTGGTATCGTTCGGTAAAACGTTTAGTTTACCTTGGTTATTTGATCACGCTTATATAATTACAATGGTTATGGGCTAACACCCTTGGGTATTAGCCATCTTAATGAAAATTTAATGTTTGTTTGTTTTAAAATCGATTTTCTTAATTTATCGTTGAAAGTTTAATTATGTTTATCACGTGATACTTGTCTACGTATCTGAATATGCGACCTATCATTCAATTGGGTCTAGTTATGCCTAACAAGCGAGCTGGATACTGGGATAGCTCTTCATATCGTGTTTTATATCTGGACCAATAGGATCACAAATAACGTTCTGTCTTTGTCTTTAATTAAGAGCTTAGTTGGACCGGCAGGTGACCCGTAATGTTTCAACCAATGTTGCAAAAATCGCGAGTCGCTAGCCGGGCGGTCGACCACCCTGTAGCCTGTAATCGGCCTAGGCGCGATTAATCGGTGATTAATCGTTTTTACTGTTTGTATATAAATTTCAAAAATTTACTGATTTTTTATCGATTTTCCCGATTTTTTACCGACTTGACCGATTAATCGCCGAGTTGACCGATTAATCGCCGAGTTGGCCGATTAATCGCCGAGTTGGCCGATTAATCGCCGATTTTTTGCCCAGGCCGATTTTTTAAGCGAGTTGCATTATTTTACAAGTTCCAACCCCGCCTAGCGATTAATCGGCGATTAATCGGCCGCCTAGGCCGATTTTTGCAACATTGGTTTCAACAAGTATGTTCTTAATTAATTGATAAAGATTTGAATAGTGGACTACCAATATATAAAACACCGTCAAACAGTAAGTGAGTAAAGTCTCGATGGGCTAGGGTTTGACAAGATCACCATTGCCTTAATCCCTAGATATATTATAATTAAACTAAAAGGATGCTTAATGCGGATACGTTAATTGTAACAGGATTCAACGTGTCTAGGTCTTAGGATGATGTCCCGCCTAAGTCTTAAGAATGATATGTCGATTCGAGATAAGAAATCATTGCACTAAATAAACAAACCAGCATTTAATTGGATTTAATATGGCTAATACAGTTTTCTATCATTTGGCTTGTATCGCTCTTTTATCTTCTGATTGTTTTCTTGCATGTTTATTGTGTTTAGAATTGATTATTGTCACCATAAAACCTGTGCCAGTCTCTCAGGCTGAAACCCTCGCATCATCGTTAGAAAACGTATATAGCATAGGTTTAACAAGTAATTAGAATTAACTTAATTAGAGTAATTAAAATACTGATAGAATATAAGGTTAACGACCTCGCTCTTAGTGTTCGACACCCTACTTACCACGAAACTCCACCCGATCGGGTACACTGCCCGTTAAAGTGTTGTTTTAGGATAAGTCGGCTAAATATAAATTTAAAACTTGGTAATCAATAAATTGACCCTACACGACAGCACATCAAGTTTTTGGCGCCGTTGCCGGGGAGTGAAAAAGTTTAACCTTTAATTTTATTAGTATTTCTAACCATTAGTTTAGAATAATTTAATTAGTGTAATTTAATTCTGTTTGTAATTAATTTAATTGTGTGATTTAATCATGTGTTTAAATTCCCGCATTATTTAATTGTTTACTAAGTATTCTAATCTGACAAATCAACAGATACGCCGTATCCATCAGTTGGTTACGACGTATCCACCTTTCCACTCAGAACAGCGTATTGATCTACAGTCTAAACAACGTATCTGTTCTTCCAAACAATACGACGTATTCTGTGTAATCAATACGGCGTACTGACCTTCAGCAGACAATACGGCGTATTCAAATTAATTGAATATGGAGTATTGATCATCTGATACAGTAACAGTATTAATTTTTCGTATTCGATTTCCTGTTTTGAGTGTTCTCTAAGAGCCTATCCTACTGATTTATTATCCTCTGTTTCAGTGATCTGACAAGGAGTTCCACTAAAGAACTAATTACACCTTTTAAAAACCCAAAAAGAGTATTTCGCTCAAAAAGGAGGCTTTTCGAGACACCTGGTCTTGTGGAGTCGAGTTCACCAGAGCTCGATTTATTTTCTGACATCGAAGAACATTCAGAAGAAGAAACTACAGAAATTATGACGGAAACAATGGAGCAATACATGAGCAAGACCCGTGGAAACTATGGGTCAGGAGTTGTTAGGCCCAAGATTAATGACAAAACTCACTTCGAATTAAAAGGGCAATATCTCAAGGAACTTCACGAAAATACTTTTAGCGGTTCAGAACATGAAGACGCAAACGAACACATCAAAAAAGTCCTTGAGATCGTTGACTTATTTCATATTCCCGAGGTGACTCAAGATCAAGTAATGCTTTGAGTTTTTCCCATGTCCTTAACTGGAGCCGCAAGTCGATGGCTCAGGAACGAACCATCAGGTTCGATTACAAACTGGGAAACCCTAAAAATGAAGTTTCTAAACAAGTACTGCCCACTTGCTCGCACTGCAAAGAAAATAGAGGAAATTAACAACTTTCAGCAAGTACTAGACGAAAGCCTTTTCCGAGCTTTAGAAAGATTTAAAGAACTCTTGATGAAATATACCCATCATTATTTAACTGATATGCAGGAAGTAATCTTGTTTTACAATGCGCTCGATGTTCCAACCAGACAAATCCTTGACTCTAAAGATGCCATTACCACTAAAACTACTCCTGATGCAAAAGTAGCCATCCAAGAAATGGATGAATACTCTCAGAAATGGCATAATGGAACATCCTCAAAAGCCAGAAGTATTGAAACTTTTGACAGAAAATCCGCTATACATGCCCAGCTCAACAACCTCGGGAGAGAAATTAAGAAAGTCAACGAGAATGTATACGCTGCTCAGGTCGAATACGAATTGTGCAAAGGACCGCACTACATAAAGGACTATCCACTTAAGGAAGAAGGGAAGACTCTTGAAGAGGCTTACTACACACAGTTTGGAGCACCCTATCAACCTGGAGGACAGTATAGAGCAGCAGGGCTAGGATTATACCAACGCAACAACGAAAATTCTTCGTACCCTGATCGAAGATAAATATTGGAGGAATCACTGACCAAATTCATGGCTGAATCAACAAAGAGACATGAAGAGAACTCGAAAAAAACTGCATCTCTAATGATAACGAAGGGAGAATGATCGAGAGAAATTTTGTTGAGATACAGGGAATGCTTTTGGTTAAGATACAAGATAATACTTTCAATATGGCAATTGGAGAAAGCGTGTTTGAGCACATTAATAAATTTCTTGAAGTAGTTAGGCCAATCAAAATTAATGGGGTAAGTCAAGACCAATTTAGGCTTAGCATCTTCCCTATTTCACTCGCAGGTGCCATAGGTGAATGGTTTAAAAAGGATTGTATAGGCTCAGTTACTACTTAGGAAGATTTGGTAGAAAAGTTTGTTCAAAAATTCTACCAACTTACTGATCACAATGAAGAAATAGAAGCTGAGGAGGATGATGACCCCAACGATATTACTGACATCTTCAAGATCGAAGGCAATCTATTTGACTACGAGACACCCTTTTGTAAAGCATTCAAAGACTTCAACTACCTCCTTAAAATTAACACAGATCTGTTTGCTTTTGATATCTAAGGAATTGGGACCTACAAGGAATATGAGTTGAATAATCCTGTAACAGGGGGTCTTGAGAAACCATGATTGGATTACGGGGTGCCATATCAACTATGTGATCATATATGTGAACCATATCATTTTAAGAATGGAATAACCAAGTGGCCCATGTGTAGTTCAGATATTGATGGGTTTTGTAACGGCGTAGAACTACCTGGATGGTTCGGGTCGGAAGCATGACTTATTTCCAGGATCACAAGTGGTATGATGAATTAGCTGATGGAAAATTGAAAGAAGAAACCTTAATGCACAAAGCAAAAGTTGAAGAATCATGAGGAAATGCGACTCTCGGTGTGATGAAATTTTGTGCATGGTTGATAAATAGTTTTGGGAACTTCCACGAACTAGACTATAACGTGTAAAGCTATAAGAATGTTAGTGGAAGATTAATGCTCATGAAGTCGCACCATTCACTCGTTTGGAAGGTTATGGGCAGAGACCATATGCAAACTTCAAAACTGAAAAGGCTCATGACCCTTATCTTGAGATTAATAATATCTTTGGTAGGAATTATGACACAAGCAACACCGGTAATACTCAAGACAATCAAGGGAATGAAGAACGCAGGGATGATCCCGCTCTTGAACCATCAGTTTGCAAAATCAGGAGATTCGAGATGATGAAGTACTCATTCAATACTGACGAAGAGTACATTGCCATAAAGGAGTCCGAATACCTCAACCACTCAAAGGACAACCTCGACGCTTATCGAGAACTTTTACGTATCATTGATGAGGGATGGGTCGTGGCAACACCCGATGAAGAATGAATGAAGAGGAAGGAAAAAGTCGAACTTAACGACTAGCTGAAACAAAAGTGCTTCCCGGGAGACAACCCGGTCGTTTTTAAATTGTTTGAATTGTTTTTAATTGTTTGCACGAGTCTGTCTTCCCAGACACTCCATACGGCGTATCGAACCCCTCTGGATACGGCGTATGGATGTGTCTGGACGTTATCAGTCTGTAATTTAATTTCAGTACTTTAAAAAATTTAATTGTTTTTACAGGAACCATACGGCGTATCCTAGGGTTTGGGATACGGCGTATTGATCCCTGTACAGTTGTGTGTTTAATTGTTTTCCTGCATTGTAACCATTGTATAACCGAGATAGGAATTGCACTTTTGTCTTCTAAACTTTTATGCAGGACCTTGCTATAAGGAAAATCGACGATATGGTATACTCTGAAAAAGACGTGTGTTGAACTCGTACGAGCATTCTGAAGCCTCGTCAACACACTTTTGCTCAAGAACTCAAATTGGAGAATCATCCCGAGCAACATATCAGGGGAGTTCCTCGTTCTAATTCTATTTCCCATTTTCTTTAATTGTTTTATCTATACAACGAGGACGTTGTATAATCTAAGTGGGGGGATGGAGAATTAGAACGCCTACTTGTCCTTTCTTTTACAAATAATATGCTATATGCTTAAATTATGCCAAATTTAAAATTTTTTCTAGCATAACTTTTGTAAAAATTACTAGTTACATGACCTCGCGCACTATAACCCTTAATACCAAATTGTGAGAATTAAGCCTATTCCGTTTCCAAACGTTTACTAAAAATTCCACAAAAATATGAGTGTGCCGGTGATGTAGTGGACTTTAGAACTTGGCTTGGTATATCACTCGAGACCACAACGATGAGTACTATGGATTTAGATGGAGAAACATTTTTAACTGGTAAATTTCTAGGAATACACCAAAAAGCCTAAATGTTGTAAAATTAACTAACTACACTGGTTAGTTAAATCCCGTGTAACCCTTTGCTTACTCTCACTTTAAGAGTAAGATCCCCTAGAAAAACCTGTTGAGCCATTCCTGTCTTTTTCACACCATATGTCTATTTCGTTACACCTTTACACCTTAGCCTACCCTGTAGATTAAGCCTACTTAATCAAAGTTGCTAGTTGCTTTTGTGTAAAGTTTTGTATTTCCTGTGTCAAAGTGAAATTTTCTATCTCTGTTATGGTCGGGAAATTGCACAATGCAATGGGAAAATATGTAGCTCGTGTATTTTGCTACTTTCGCGATTATGTATTATGTCCGAAGATGAAGTGTTAAAGGAAAAATTATCCGGAAAAATTATGATTGTGAAGACGGTGAAATTGCACCGAGGATTATGTTATGAAAAAAAAATTGAAAAATAGAAAATGCATCAAAAAAGTGAAGGAAGATTTATAGTCGTTTCGCTAAACTTAAACCGATGAAATATTTGGAAGGATCGATTATTCGTTGATATATTGTAAAAAGTGGCCGATATCACCAATTTTGTAAAAGTATGTAACTTTGGGATGTTCAGGAAGTTGACCGTTATGGGAACGCCAACTTAGGTTATCTTTGTCATCCCTATGATCGAGGCGTTTGTATATATTTCTAGTCTTTATCATGGAACGGTCGAAAAAAGTTACTAGCAACTACCTTAATTATTTAAGCTTAATCTATTTGTTTTGTAAATTTTATTTAACAACAATTTACTTTCCATTCCTAGCAATTAACCTTAGGTTTTTCTCGAACAAGGTTGAGATTGGATCATGCATGTCTATTCTGTCGTTATGGGCATGTATGCGTGATTTAGCCTCCTTGTTGGTTTATTACTTTTGGTGAAAACTAGAAGATCCCTACCCTATATCGTTCTTCATCCTAACCCTTGGTTAAACTCTAATGAGGATGTGATCAAACACACATATCTATTTCGTCGTTACGGCCGTGTATGTGTGCTTCAGCTGCCTTGTTGGTGTGGTACTATCGGTGAAAGATTGTTAGAATGATCCACCTAAGCCTTATAATAAAAACCCAATTTACCTTTTGACTTGTTTCTCCTTAGCTCTAGTGGTGGAGATGTGTATCCTTGCCAAGCTTATGATATGAAGCTAATCACGACCGAGCAAATGGGCATACCAATTAAATGTTACACCCTAGATTAGTTGAATGATCTGAGTGTTTTCATTTCCATATTTCGTGAGGTGCTTGGTCTTGTACAAGTGATTAAAACAAAAGAAGTGCTTAAACGAAAAAGTCCTTGACTTCGGCTGGGATACATTTTCAATATAATCTAGAGTCTATTTGAGGACAAGTAGGATTCAAGTGGGGGGTATTTGATGACATCAAATAATGTGTCACACCCCGTAAATTCCCGGTCAGTATTCCGACCCATTCCGGTCATTTACTTTTAAATTTTCTACGTTACGTTTAAATCTGACAGTTTACCGGAAAGTTAAATTGCGTAAAAACTGAAAAACGTCATCAGACACGTTCCGTCATCGATTATTAATTAATTAAGGCTTAATATGAGATATTTTAGCTTTCCTGAGTGTTTCGTGGTTTTTAATCACTTCCGATATAGATTTTAGGGTTTTAACTCTTAAATTGCGTTTTCGTGTTTTTGACCAAACGGAACCCCGGTAATTCAAAATCTTTTCGTGTAAACTCAAGTTATCGATAATCTTATGCCTTAAGCCTAAAAATTTCGTTCACCCCTCCTCCTATACCCAAAACCTACGAAATATATATGTATGCATGCTCAAAATTAATTCAACAAGCATCTTTCTTGAAATCCCATGCATGTGCTCATGCTTACACAAGATAGTGACACATGAAAGTGTCACTTTCATGCACAAAACCATAACACCAACATTCCCATGTGAACACTTACAATTTGACTAACCATTTGACCTTGTTTGAAATTTATACACATGAACCAAGTGATCAAGTCATGAACCAACTCAAAGTTTTGACCCATATGGTCCTTGTGGTGTATGTCCGGCCGAACCACAAGCCACACACACCTTTGGTGTGTGTTGGTCACTTACTCATACAAACATGTGTCCTAAAACCCTAATTGTCCTCCTATATAAACCTCACTATAACACACATAGGGTTTTCATACCATTTCATATGCCACAAAAATTTCTCTCTTCCTTCTTCCTTGCTCTAGCTCACGGCACACATACATATACATATACTTTCCATAACTTTTGATTTCTAGCAAGATCCAATCATTCCAAGTTCATTCCTAGTTATATCTAAGGTGTTGTGAAACATTAGTTCTTTGATTTCAAGATTTATAAAATTAGGGTTTGCAAGATTATTTGGGGTTTTTATAGATCTATAGTTCTTGGGTATAGATCTTGTGTTTTCACTACTTGTTCTTCTTGATTTGTAAGTCTTCCTTGATCTTTGCTTGGTTTCATCTATTATCTTTATAGATCTATGTTTGTTCATAAAGATCCATGTGTTTGTGTTATTTTTACAAAAGAAATAAATTAATATTTTGTCATCTTTTATAAAGTGGAAGTAAAAATTGTTACAACTTTATGTTTATGTTTTATATCATGTTCTTGGTGAGATTGAGGGTTGATGAGAGTTGCAACAATAGAGATTAGGTTGGATTAGGGTTTAGTTTTGTTGGTTGGTTATTGGTGAATAAAGATTAGGGTTAGATTAGGCACTAATATGCGAGTTGGGTTGATTTTTGGTCGTATTTCGGTAAAACACCCTTGCTGTCCCGAAATGGTTTTGAGGTTTTGAGCGACCTAAAAATGTTTTCATTAGGCGTAAAAGTAGTTTTTGAAGAGCTTGTTTCGAATAGATAGTTTTTCACATATCGCACTTTAAAATCGGATTTAAAACGGCCAAGTTATAACCAAATGAAACTTGAAATATTTTTCGGCAAAACCCAATGAATAGTGTGCTGATGTGAATAGTAAAAAGGGTATTCGGACACTTTCGGACATTTTTGGACTTTCTAAACACTAGCGAAACATATAGTAACACATATATATAGATTAGCATCATTTGAAGATGTCATTAACGTATTTTAGGAAAAGCGTAAAAGTTACTAAAAATAGTAAGTTTGGTAAAACCTAGCGGAACGGACATAGTAGTTAAGCGATTATGGTTAGTTAGCACAATTTGAAAATATGGAAACTTAACAAATATAGGGGACGGTATTAACGTCTTGAAACTAAAAACTTTCCTAAAATAGAAACTTTCTAAAAGTAGTAATTTTTGGATAAACGCCAAGACTTGACGAAAAACTCTATAATTTTATTTAGTCATACTTTATTAAACAAACTAAAGCACAAACACATATGGATGTCTTTTCTCTTGAAAGCGTGTCGTACAAGTTTCGGTTATCTTTCGTTTACCTAAGACGCGTCATTTATTTAGGTCGCGTGTAGGACCTTTCGGCTTTATTTCTTCCTCGTTGATTATCGATTCACCACTTGCTTAAGGTGAGTTCATAGCCCCACGTTTTACCTATTTTCAAATGCTTTATACTTTGGGGTGAGAAACATTGTTTGCTTTTAAAATTGGACACAAGTTCTTAACGTGAGTTTTACATGTTTATGTGTTGCCTAAGTTTCGACACCCTACTATACATACGAAACTTTAACTTTAAATCCCCGCTTTTCCCCAGCCCTACCAGTGAATTTAAACCGATATTCTGCTCCCTATCAAATAACCCCAAGCTCAATCCCACAATTGAACCCAACATCGACACCACAATCATACCACAATTAGTAAGAGTCCATCGAATCCATGAATTTTCCTCAATGCATGGCTGTCCAACCAGGGACGATTCTTCTTTACACGGCCATCATTTAGTTCACTTTGGTTCGACATTAGATATAAATGCTTCAAAATAGTACCCAGTTTGAAAAGGATTTCCAATGACAATGTCCAACGGTGATCCTTTGACCAAATCTTTAGATGAACAAACGTTAAGCTGATTTGAATAGCAAATTTTGATGTCAATGAAAACCCGGATGAAGATTCTTCAAAACTCGTATCTGGAGTAAAATATAGATGAAGAGGAGCGTAGGTGTCATTTATATAATTATTTTTTGGTCATTTAACCATTTTGAAATCATTCAAAAATGCCCAAAATAACATGCTTAATATGTTTTTTCCTTTTGGTCATTTTTAGCAATTAGAAGGCATATTGAGGAAACACACGAGACTGTTGAATCAATTTAGAAAGAACCAGGACCAAGATTGGCCACTCTACTTGGAAGATGATACGAATGGAGTATACAGTTCGGGAAGAGGGGGCGATACAATTCCTTGTGACGACGTCAAAGTCATCAAGAGACGACGTCAAGACTTCTTATGACGACGTCAGAGTATCCGACACTGAAGAAGTCCAAAGAAGATTCTACGGGTTGACGACTGGACAATTTTACAAGCACGTCGTCGCGACCTTCTCAAAATATACAAACCCTAATTTTTTATGTTTTGTGAGAAAAACTTTGTAGGATCGAACCTATACTTTGTACTGGCGCTTTTAGACGATATTTAAGGGAATTACCCTTTGTACTCACCATAGGACCCCATGTAAAGTTGAAGTGAAGTTCTCTTTATCCTTTTAATTCTTTCGAAAAGTCTTGTAATGTTTGATTAATTTTCTTCGCTTCAATAACTTATGCTTGGCTAAATAATATTTTGGTGTTTGCATATCTTGCCATGAAGCCTAGTTTATCTTTTATTATTACTTCTTGTGAATTAGGCTTTAGAAAACTAGCTTCATAATTGCATAGCGAAGACGTTTAGAGAAACGCGGCTAGGTTAGATGATAAACACATGTCAATAGATTTCAAACTAACCATTGTCATTTGGTGGATTCCAGAGTATAAGTGTATAAGAAAAATAATAAGATACTAACCACATTCTCTTTACGAGGGGGCTGTGAACTAAAAAGAAGACACAACTATGGAGTAATGCATGATTAGGTAAACACATTTGTTTAACCAATAAGAGTTTTCCATCACCTTTACTTTTCTGCAATTAGAATAAAATTCGGAATAGTTTAATTAGTTTTTCCATTATCTTTACTATTCAGCAATTAGAATAGAATTATGAGTATACATAATTTAGTTTAATCAAACCCCTTTTAAACCCGAGATTTTACTTGCTTTCTAAAAAAATATAAAAACACAAAAATAATCTTCTCTCAACCTCTAGACCTTAGTGACCATACAATTCGAGCATACCTAAAGTATTCCCCTAGTGAACGATAACAACCTCCCAAGTCTTGCCTATACTACACTATAACGGTTAAGTACACTGCCAAAGTTGTAGGATTCGACCTTAATAGTTCCCAAAGTTGTAGGTCCGTGAAGCGTGCTTCCGTTGCATGTGCTAAATAAAAATATCTTCATCAAACAGAAGTGAGGGTTTTGACCATAAGTTGTGCACTTGTAAGAGCCGTACCAAGTCCAGGGATATAAAACGATTTAAGTAAGTTTTCAGAGATCCCCGTTACTCAATTTATAAGTATCTCAAACTCACTCTGGTATTCGGCCACCCGTTGAACAATGACTTTTTTTGGAACCCTAAATCGGAAGCCCTCTAAACGATATCTCTCAATGAAAGCCACCCTATGATAAGACCCGGTTTGGGGTTGTATCACTATAGCACCACTTTTAGCGTGTGCGAAGCCTCTTTAAGATAAAGAGAAAGAAGAACAATAGAATTTTGATAATTAACCTTGATTTAGTTTTATTCAAGATGGTTTCTATATAGATTATACCGGAATACATTCAAAAACAAACACAGTATAAAAGTCAAATATAAGACAATTTCTTAAGATAATGCACTTTTCCTTAAGATAACAATACTACCGTATTAAGACACCCAAAACTACTTTTGTTGTTTTTAAATTATTATTCAATAACAGTAAATAATGTAGGTGTTCATAAAGGGTGTTTATTTAAATAAAAAACATAAGCAAGCAAGTAGCTTCACTTCATAAAACCTCTACCATCCCACTTAACTTTTCTCAGCCACTCAATCTTTATCAAAAACCCTAAAAAAAAAAAAAACAACCTCCACTGTTTAAAGAACAAGACAAATACACTCAAACAATGACAGATACTAAATACCAAGATGCATGAATGAAACAATTAGAATAAGCAATTTAATGGAACCATAAAACCTTGGCGAACATCAACAAGATTCAGTCATGTCTGTATATTGGCTGGAGATAAATGACCATGCTGAATATTACTTTGATTTCCTACTCTCATTTTGGTAACTAATTCTTAATCAGCATCATTAGTTTAAAGGGGTCTTTTTGGATTGCTTATTAAAAAGCCGCTTTAAACAAGCTAAAAGTTGTGGGGTGTTTGTTTTACAGCCTTATTTTGTTTTATTTCCTCTGGCTTATATTTCAGCTCAATTAAGTTTGTTTAAGATATATTAAACTTATATAAGTCCAAAAAGTTAGTGCTAATGAAATATAAGCCCGGAAAACAAATCATCTCATTAAGCCACATATATGCTTAAACAAACAATTAAAGCTTATTTGATGGGTTTGTGAGCTTATACAAATATTGAAAAGCTCAAATTTTGTGGCTTATTTTCAAACTTTTTGGCTTTTATAAGATCTTTATAACATAATTAGCTTATATAAGCCGAAAAGTTTCAAAATAAGCCACAAAAAGTGACCTTATGAATCATAAGCCCAAAACCAAATAAGCCACACTTTTTGGTGCTGATAAGACAGTGCATGGATTATATTACTTTGCATTCCCAACTCTCATTTTGGGTAACTCATTCTTTCCACTCAATAGTTATAAAGGACTTTTTGGATAGCTTGTTAATAAGTGGCCCTTTAAAACAATCTAAAATGTTGGGGGTGTTTGTTTAAGCTTATATGTGGCTTATTTGTTTTTTTCTGGCTTATTTTCAGCTCATTAGTTTGTTATGATATGTTAAACTTATATAAGCCAAAAAGTTAGATGCTTAAGAAATTATAAGTCGGACAACAAACAGTCTCTAAGCCCGCATTATTCTCAAACAAACAAAATCTAAAGCTTATTTGATGTTTTGTGAGCTTATAACAAATTATATAGAAAAGCACAAATTATGTGGCTTACTTTCAAAACTTTTGGCTTTTATCAGATCTTTTATAACATAACTAGGTTGATATAACCGAAAAAATTCAAAATAAAGCCACAAAAAAGTGACCTTAGTGAATTATAGAGGCCCAAATCAAATTAAGCACACTTTTGGTGGTGATAATAACCAGTGCTGATTATTACTTTTGATTCCTGGATGCTAAAGACACTGGGCTAACCTCGTGAATACCTGCAGCCACAAAATCAAAACAAAAAAACCAAGTATAAGTAGAAAGTTTACGGAAACAAAGAAACGAAAAATAACAGCAACAGTTTATACTTTATCATATTATCGTCTAGGGGTGAGCAAAACGGACCGCGGACCGGACCGGACCGAGAAACCGGCCCGAACCGGACCGAACCTATTTCGGTCCGGTCCTCGGTCCATCATTTTCCTTATTTTCGGTCCTCTGTCCGGTCGGTTCGGTCTTACGAAAAAACCGGCAATTATGCCTTGTTGGACCGGACTGGACCGAAGACCGAAGAGGACCGGACCGGATCGGACCATTTCGGTCCGGTATTTTGGACAAAGTCGGTTTTGGTCGGGTCCGGTTTTGGTCGGTCCGGTCCGGTTTTCGGACCGTGAGCACCCCTACTATCGTCTATCGGTTTTACGTTAACATATAAGCCCCTTTTATTTTACTCTTTAGTTTATTGCGCTGGCTAATATAGTGAACCACAATACAACATTTAGCTTGTTTAAAGGGCTTATTACTAATAAGCATATTTGGTCACTTATTAGCTTATTATATGGGTTTATTAGCGTATTGTAACTTAAAATAAAATAAGGGGGTGTTTAGAAGAGATTATTTTACAGGCTTACAGCTTACTGTATTATACAAATACTATAAGCTTGCCGAAACACTTCTCAAAAAAGGCCTTTAAAGATAGCTTTACAAATGTTTTAAGCTTTCTTGATAAGCTACCCCAAAAAGGACCTTATACATGAAGACAAAAATGAAATTTTGAGCTTTGTGAAACTGTTTCAAATCAAATCAGCTAATCCAAACACACCTTTACACGAAAAATCAAACATGGCTTAGAAAGGAAACTTGGGGGTGTTTGTCTTGGCTTATTTGATGGGCTTAAGAGATTATTGCATTAATCTCCTTTTTTACGGCTGATGAACTTATCAAGTTGAGCGTATGAGCATAAAAAGGCTACAAGTTCCATTTGAAAAGCTTATAAGCCATTACTACACATGAGCTTATAAGCTTATACACTCATCAAAATCAGCTAAAGGGATGCTTGTCTTAACTTATTAAGAGGCGTATAAGCTTAGTGAAAATACGATAAGCCAATAAGCCCATTTTTTATCGCTTATGAACTTATTGCTTATGAAAATACGATAAGCCAATAAGCCCATTTTTTGGGCTTATGTTTCATAAGCTCGCTTTTTGTAGCTTATGTTGAATCTTTTAGGCTTATATAAGTTTCTTATATTATAATAAACTTATATAAGCCGAAAAGTTTCAAAATAAGCCACAAAAAATGAGCTTATGAAACATAAGCCCAAAACCAAATAAGCTATAAGCTGAAACAAAAAGCCACAAAATTTGAACTTAATGGCTTTTCACCTTTTCTATAAGCTCATAAACCCATCAAATAAGCATTGCTTTTTACAATCATCACAGAACAAACAAATCCAAACTGACTTCATAAAGTACTTATTAATAAGAAGAAAATAAGCAATCCAAAAGACCCTTTTAACTAATGAGGTGAAAATAATAAGTTACCAAAATGAGAGTAGGAATCAAAGTAATTAATAATCAGCACTGGTCTTATCAGCACCAATATCACAGAAAAAACAAATCCAAACTCACTTCCTAAAGTACTAATAACGGGATTTTGTTTCGGCTTATGTAGCCGGCTTATGGCTTATTTGGTTTGGAGCTTATGTTTCATAATCTCACTTTTTGTGGCTTATTTTGAAACTTTTCGGCTTATATAAGCTCATTATGTTATAAAGATCTTTAGATAAACCAAAAAGTTTGAAAATAAGCCACAAAAAGTGAGCTTAAAGCCACAAAATATGAGCTTTTGAATATTTCAATAAGCTCATAAACCCATCAAATAAGTTTTGATTACATTACTTTTTACAAGAAAAAGCAAATTCAAACTCAGTTCCTAAAGTAGCTATTAATAAGAAGAAATTAAGCAATCCAAAAGACCCTTTAACTAATGAGGTGAAAATAATAAGTTACCAAAATGAGAGTAGGAATCAAAGTAATAATCTGGTCTTATCAGCACCAATATCGATCTTGGTTTAAGGTTTAAGCCAATAAGCCCAATTTTTATGGCTTATCGGCTTGAACTTATAAATTAGTTAAGTTCAAAGGTGTTTGTTTCGGCTTATATAGGGGGCTTATGACTTATTTGGTTTCCAGCTTATGTTTCATAATCTTACTTTTTGTGGCTTATTTTGAAACTTTTTCAGTTTATATAAGCTTATCATGTCGTAAAAACGTATATAAGCCGAAAAGTTTCAAAATACGTCAAAAGAAGTGAGCTTCGCTGGAAACCAAATAAGCCATAAGCCGGATATATAAGCCGAAACAAACACAAAATTTGAGCTTTTCAATATTTCTATAAGCTCATAAACCCATCAAATAAGCATTACTTTTTACAAATAAAAGCAAATCCAAACTCAGTTCATAAAGTAGTTATTAAGAAGAAGAAAATAAGCAATACAAAAGACCCTTTTTGAAACTTTTCGGCTTATATTAGCTCATTATGTTATAAAGATCTTATATAAGCCAAAAAGTTTGAAAATAAGCCACAAAAAGTGAGCTTAAAGCCACAAAATTTGAGCTTTTGAATATTTCAATAAGCTCATAAACCCATCAAATAAGCTTTAATTACATTACTTTTTACAAGAAAAAGCAAATCCAAACTGACTTCCTAAAGTAGCTATTAATAAGAAGAAAATAAGCAATCAAAAACACCCTTTTAACTAATGAGCTGAAAATAATAAGTTACCAAAATGAGAGTAAGAATCTAAGTAATAATCAACACTGGTCTTATCAGCACCAATGTGTGGCTTACTTGGTTTTGTGGCTTATTTGGTTTTGGGCTTATGTTTCATAAGGTCACTTTTTGTGGCTTATTTTGAACCCTTTTTGCTTATATAAGCTCATTATGTCATAAAGATCTTATAACATGATGAGCTTATATATGAAGAAAATAAGCAATCCAAAAGACCCTTTTAACAAGTTACCAAAATGAGAGTAGGAATCAAAGTAATAATCAGCACTGGTCTTCTCAGCACCAAAGTGTGGCTTATTTGGTTTTGGGCTTATAATTCACAAGGTCACTTTTTGTGGCTTATTTTGAAACTTTTCGGCTTATATAAGCTAATTATGTTATAAAGATCTTATAAAAGCCAAAAAGTTTGAAAATAAGCCACAAAAGTTGAGCTTTTCAATATTTGTATAAGCTCATAAACCCATCAAATAAGCTCTAATTGTTTGTTTAAGCATATATGTGGGATTATGAGCTGATTTGTTTCCGGCTTATATTTCATAAGCACCAACTTTTTGGCTTATATAAGTTTAACATATCATAACAAACTAATGAGCTGAAAATAAGCCAGAAAAAAACAAATAAGAGCCACATAAAGTCATTAAACAACCACCCCAACTTTTAGCTGCATAACGGGGCCTATTAACAGCAATCCAAAAGACCCTTTAAACTAATGAGCTGAAAAGAATGAGTTACCAAAATGAGAGTAGGAATCAAAGTAATAATCAGCACTGGTCTTATCACCACCAAAGTGTGGCTTATTTGATTTTGGGCTTATAATTCACAAGGTCACTTTTTGTGGCTTATTTTGAAACTTTTCGGCTTATATAACCTCATTATGTTATAAAGATCTTATAAAAGCCAAAAAGTTTGAAAATAAGCCACAAAATTTGAGCTTTTCAATATTTGTATAAGCTCATAAACCCATCAAATAAGCTTTAATTGTTTGTTTAAGCATATATGTGGGATTATGAGCTGATTTGTTTCCGGCTTATATTTCATAAGCACTAACTTTTTGGCTTATATAAGTTTAACATATCATAACAAACTAATGAGCTGAAAATAAGCCAGAAAAAAACAAATAAGCCACATATAAGCTTAAACAAACACCCCCAACATTTAGCTTGTTTAAAGGGCTTATTAATAAGCAATCCAAAAGACCCTTTTAACTAATGAGGTGAAAAGAATGAGTTGCCAAAATGAGAGTAAGAATCAAAGTAATAATCAACACTGGTCTTATCAGCACCAAAGTGTGGCTTATTTGGTTTTGGGCTTATGATTCACAAGGTCACTTTTTGTGGCTTATTTTGAAACTTTTCGGCTTATATAAGCTAATTATGTTATAAAGATCTTATAAAAGCCAAAAAGTTTGAAAATAAGCCACAAAATTTGAGCTTTTCAATATTTGTATAAGCTCACAAACCCATCAAATAAGCTTTAATTGTTTGTTTAAGCATATATGTGGGCTTATGAGCTGATTTGTTTCCGGCTTATATTTCATAAGCACTAACTTTTTGGCTTATATAAGTTTAACATATCATAACAAACTAATGAGCTGAAAATAAGCCAGAAAAAAACAAATAAGCCACATATAAGCTTAAACAAACACCCCCAACATTTAGCTTGTTTAAAGGGCTTATTAATAAGCAATCCAAAAGACCCTTTAAACTAATGAGCTGAAAAGAATAAGTTACCAAAATGAGAGTAAGAATCAAAGTAATAATCAGCACTGGTCTTATCACCACCAACATCAGACATGACAGAATCTTGTTGTTGTTCTTCAAGGTTTAAGGTACCATTAATTGCTTCTTCAATTGTTTCATCTGCATCTTGGTACTTGGTATCTGTCATTATTTGAGTGTCTGTGTTCCTTAAACCTTGGAGGTTGTTTTTTTTAGGGTTTTAGATAAAGATAGAGTGGCTGATGAAAGTAAAGTGGGGGTAGGGTTTTAAGAAGTGAAGCTAGTACTTGCTGTTTTTTATTTAAATAAACACCCTTTATGACCACCAAAAATATACTTATCTGAAACCAACACCAAAGTAGATTTGGGTATCGTTGGCACAGGGTTTATTTTAAGCGGCTTACGCCGTTAATTTACGATAAGTGTCATAGTTTATTATGTCGTAAAATAACTACCTTTATTTTATTATGTTTGAGTTTTAATAGAAAAGCGTCGTTATTTTAGGAAAAGTCTTGTATTTGACTTTGACTGGTATTATATTTTACTTTGACTGCATTCGGTATAAATATATTGAACCATTCATGAATGAAATAAATCAAGTTAAAGATCAAAATTCTCTAGTCTTCTTCTTTAGATTCTTAAGGAGCTAGCACACGCTAAAAGTGGTGTTACTATTTGATACAACCCAAACCGGGTCTTATCAACGGGTGCTTTCATTGAGAGCTATCGTTTAGAGGGCTTCCGATTTAGGGTTCCAAAAAAAAGTCATTGTTCAACGGGTGGCCGAATACCATAGTGAGTTTGAGATACTTATAAATTGAGTAACGGGGATCTCTGAAAACTTACTTAAATCGTTTTATATCTCTGGACTTGAACCGGCTCTACAATGTGCACACTTATGGTCAAACCCCACAACTTTAGATGAAGCTTTTTCATTAGCCCATGCAACGGAAGCACGCTTCACGAACCTACAACTTTGGGAACTGTTAAGGTCGAATCCTACAACTTTGGCAGTGTACCTAACTGTTATAGTGTAGTATAGGCAAGATTTTGGAGGTTGTTATCGTTCATTAGGGGAATACTTTGGGTAGGCTCGAATTGTATGGTCACTAAGGTCTAGAGGTTGAGAGAAAATTATTTTTGTGTTTTTATATTTTTTAGAAAGCAAGTAAAATCTCGAGTTTGAAAGGGGTTTGATTAAACTACTCCTAATTCTATTCTAATTGCAGAATAGTAAAGGTGATGGAAAAACTAATTAAACTACTCTGAATTTTATTCTAATTGCAGAAAAGTAAAGGTGATGGAAAACTCTTATTGGTTAAACAAATGTGTTTACTTAATCATACACTACTCCCTAGTTGTTGTCTTCAATTTTATTACCCGCCACCCTCGTAGACCTAAACTTTGAGAAAACTATTAAGGTCGCATAGCTACAATTTGGTAGTGTACTTAAAGTTATAGAGTAGAATTAGGCAGAGCTTGGGAAGGTTGTTATCGATCACATAGGGGAATACTTTAGGTATGCTCGAAAAATGTAGGTCACTCAAGGAATAGAGGTTGAGAGAAGATTATTTTTGTGTTTTTATATTTTTTTAGAAAGCAAGTAAAATCTCGGGTTTAAAAGGAGTTTGATTAAACTAATTAAACTACTCATAATTCTATTCTAATTGCTGAATAGTAAAGATAATGGAAAAACTAATTAAACTATTCCGAATTTTATTCTAATTGCAGAAAAGTAAAGGTGATGGAAAACTCTTATTGGTTAAACAAATGTGTTTACCTAATCATGCATTACTCCATAGTTGTTGTCTTCAATTTTATTACCCGCCACCCTCGTAATAGAATGTGTAAGTATCTAAATAATTAAACACTTAACTCGGAATCCACCCAAATGACAAGGTAGTATGAAGACTATTGCGTGTGTATCATCTAACCTAGCCGCGTTTCTCTAAACGTCTTCGCTATGCAATTATGAAGCTAGTTTTCTAAAGCCTAATTCACAAGAAGTAATAATAAAAGATAAACAACTAGGTTTCATGCAATCATAAGCAAACACAAATTATATTTAGCCAAGCATGTTAATTGAAAGCGAAGAACAATTAATCAAACAATACATAGACATATCGAAAGATTAAAAGGGATAAAGAACTTCACTTCAATTAAACATGGGGTTATGGTGAGTACACAAGGGTAAAACCCTAAAAATCGTCTAAAAGCGCAGCTACAAAGTATAGGTTCGATCCTCCAAAGTTTTTCACACAAAACATAAAAATTAGGGTTTGTATATATAGAGAACGCGTCGCGACGACGTCGCTTGTAAATTGCCACGTCGTCAACCCGTAGAATCTTCTTTGGACTTCTTCAGTGTCGGATACTCTGACGTCGTCATAAGAAGTCTTGGCGTCGTCTCTTGATGACTTTGACGTCGTCACAAGGAATTGTAACGCCGTCTCCACGCACTGTATACCATATCTTGATCATCTCCGAGTAGAGTTGCAATCTTGTCCCGTTTCTTCCTAAATTGAATCCAAGTCGCGTGTATTTCCTCCAAATGCCTTCTAAATGCTAAAATGACAAAAGAAAAACAATTAAGCACGTATTTTGGGCATAATTGCATGATTTCGATGGTTAAATGACCCAAAAAATGTATAAAATGACACCTCATCACCTTCATCAATATTTTTACTCCAGAACCGAGTTTTGAAGAATCATCATCACGGGATGTCATTCCATCAAATTTGCATCAAATCAGCTAACCGTTTGATCATCTAAAGAAATGGACAAAGGATCACCCGTTGGACAATGTCATTGGAAATCCTTCACAACCTGTTTCAACAAGACGCCAACTCCAAACCGATGCTATGTGGTACTATTTTGATGCATTTCTCACTAAAGTCGAACCAAAGAACTACAAAGAAGCCATGAAAGAATCGACCTGGATGGACGCCATGCAAGAGGAAATTCATGGATTCGATGGACTTCAATTGTGGGAATGATGTGATGTCGTGTAAGGTCAATTTATTGATTATCAAGTTTTAAATTTATATTTAGCCGACTATCCTAAAACAACACTTTAACGGGCAGTGTACCCAATCGGGTAAAGTTTCGTGGTAAGTAGGGTGTCAAACACAAAGAGCGAGGTCGTTTACCTTATAATCTATCAGTATTTTGATTACTCTAATTAAGTTAATTCTAATTACTTGTTAAACCTATGCTATGTAAGTTTTCTAACGATGATGGGAGGTTTTCAACCAGAGAGACTGGCACAGGTTTTATGATGACAATAATCAATTCTAAACACAATAAACATGTAAAAAAATAATCAGAAGATAAAAGAGCAGTAGAAGCCAAATGATAGAAAATTGTATTAGCCATATTAAATCCAATTAAATGTTGGTTTGTTTATTTATTGCAATGATTTCTTATCTCGAAGCGGTATATCATTCTTAAGACTTAGGCTGGACATCATCCTAAGACCTGGACACGTTGAATCCTGTTACAATTATCGTATCCGCATAAAGCATCCTTTTAGTTTAATTATAATCTATCTAGTTACTAAAGCAATGGTGATCTTGTCAAACCCTAGCACATCGGGACTTTACCCACTTACGGTTTGACGGTGTTTTATATACTGGTAGTCCACTATTCAAATCTTTATCAATTAATCAAGAATATACTTTTTGAAACATTACGGGTCACCTGTCGGTCCAACTAAGCTCTTAATTTAAAGACAAAGACAACGTTATTTGTGATCCTATTGGTCCAGTAATATAGAACACAATATGGAGAGCTATCCCAGTATCTAGCTCGCTTGTTAGGCGTAACTAGACCCAGTTGAATGATAGGTCGCATATTCAAACACGTAGACAAGTATCATGTGATGAACATAATTAAACTTTTAACGATAAATTAAGAAAATCGATTTTAAAACAAACCAAACATTAAATCTTCATTCAATTGCGAGATTACCCATGGTATTCTCCCATAACCAATGTAATTATACAAGCGTGATCAATAAACCCAGGTAAACTAAACATATTACCGTACGATACCAAAAAGTAAATGATTACAAGAGTAAGGAAATTACACTGTGTCTTCTATGGAATCGATGATCGATGCTTGACCTTTGTTGCTCTTCTTTTCTTTAGAAAATCGTCTTTTATGTGTATGGTATGAAGAATATGATTTTGCACACTAAAAACGCTTTTTTGAGTCTTCTATTTATAACCTTTGAAAAAGCCTGGATACACCGTATTGGGCTACGCCAATACGGTGTATTAAGGTGTATCCCTTAGAGTGCGCGCAAAGTTTTTGATTAGTATAATATACATTCCCAAAATAATAATATCTTTGTATCTCTGAATAGTTATCTTCATGGATACGGCGTATGGCAGAAGGTGGATACGCCGTATTGGGAATTATGAATACGCGTTTTCTTGTGAAGATTTGGCGCTGATACGCCGTATCTCTTTTCCTGGATACGGCGTATTGGACAAAATTTAGCAATCTTAAAATGTCTTCGTTTTAGCTCCAAAATATGCGCCTTTTAGCATGTCTTCACAAATCACTCCTCAATTACTGCAAATAACACTTTTAAGTAATTAAGTACAAATTCTTGCAATAATTATATAATAACGGGTAACTTATTCGGGATAAATGATGGTATAAATGTGACGTTATTTGATGTCATCAAATATCCCCTACTTGAATCCTACTTGTTCGCAAGTAAACTCTAGATTATATTGAAAATGTATCCCAACCAAAGTCAAGGACTTTTCCATTTAAGCACTTCTTTTGTTTTAATCACATGTACAAGACCAAGCACCTCACGAAATATAGAAATGAAAACACTCGGATCACTCAACTAATCTAGGGTGTAACATTTAAGTGGTACACTCCTTTGCTCGGTCGTGATTAGCTTCGTATCCTAAGCTTGGCAAGGATACACATCTCCACCACTAGAGCTAAGGAGAAACAAGTCAAAAGGTAAATTAGGTTTTTATATAAGGCTAAGGGTTAATCATTCTAACAATCTTTCACCGATAGTACCATACCAACAAGGCAGTTGAAGCACACACACACGGCTGTAACGACAGAATAGACATGCGTGTTCAAACACATCCTTATTCGAGTTTAACCAAGGGTTAGGATGAAGAACGATATAGGGTAGGGATCTTCTACTTTTCACCAAAAGTAATAAACTAACAAGGCGGCTAAATCACACATACATGGCCGTAACGACGGAATAGACATGAATGACCCAATCCAACCTCGTTCAAGAAAAACCTAAGATTAATTATATAACACCCTGTGTTTTCAAGTCATTTACGACGTCGATAAATCTATTATGTATCTTTTGTATTGTACGTGTTTGTTTTAAATCATAAACGTTAAGCTAAATCGCGTAGGCTAAAAATTAGCGTTCAATGTAAACGGGAATCAAACAATTAAATGTTTACATCAAGTAAGGGTTAAGTAATTATTTTAAGGATAATTATTAACTTTGTTCATGTTATTTTTATTGGTTGCGTAAAGTGATTTCGTTTCGCAATAAAATACGTTTAGGCATACCCGGAACCGCCAAAACTTTTCTACGCTTCAACAAATACCCACTTTTATACCCAATACATAAAAATTACAAAAATATATCATAGATATCATACATATGCTGAAATTTTTGTAATGTATACAAAGTTATACAAGAAAAACCTTGCAAGTTGGTTTTGGTACATCACTTTTCATTTATACATAGCCATACCTTGTTCCCTTTGACCAACTAGTCTTCCTAAAGACCATGAAGATGTCTTGGACCAACTATTTCAAACTTTTTGACCAAGACTTCCATATATACATGCATACTAGAGATAGGAGTACACACATGCATAAACACTTAGCAAAAAAATCACAAAACTCCTCTTTTGGTGCTTTTACAACCCACCACTCAAACACCCCTATATAATAAATCCATATCAATTTTTCTACAACCTATACACACCTATACACATCCATCCTAAGAATATTCTAGAGGGATCCAACATTGCTAACCCATAAATCAAGTGATTATCAGTAAAAGGAAAGCTAGGGTTTAATTAAAAAACAAGGGTTATTCTTTTGGTGTAGCTTCGATTTTAAGACAAAACGAGGGTTTAGCAACTTGATTATACATCATCATCATACATCATAAGGTCAACTAGAACCTTCAGTTTTACAATATTCATTTATGCATATGTTAAGTCTAAGTTAGCTTAAATCACCATTTCGGATTTATCAAGAAAATGTAGTTTATTACTTGATAAGAATCATTTTGTATACTTTTATATTGTTTGTGAATGTACTTATATCATGCTAAAAAGGATGGAGAAAAGTATGTACCATGTTGTTTTGGTGAAAAATGATCATGTGTTAATTAGGGTTTATAAAAGTTTCTTAATATGTTTCTAGTAAAAGAAATACAAATGACATGTTAAGGTTAATTATGGACTTTTTAGTAATATATAATTGATCATTAAAATAAGGTTATAACAAGATAGAAGACTTGTAGACTAGTGGTGTGTGATTATATAAAAATAGTCATAATGTAAAACTAGTGATTTAGGTAAATAAGAAAGTTATTTATAAGTAATATGAAGACTTATACAGACTTGACACAATGAGGACTTGAAGGAAGAGCTATGGACATGTAACTCTTAATATATGTAATGATTTTATCCACACATAATTTATGAGACTTGTAGTGAAATACAAAAATGGTAAAGAATGGAAACAAAGGTAAAATGGACCTAACAAACTAACTCCAACATTCTGTCCAAAATCTGAATTTTTACCTCTCCTATTTTATGTTTTTTATAAATAGACGACTCACGACGATTCCGAAAAGGTAAGAAACTTGTCAAACGGATAAATAACGAAAAAGTTACGTTAAAAACAAGTTATACGATAAATAAACGAATTTATAAAAGAATTTTTATAAAACAATTTATAAAAATTATATGAAACAGCAAGTTTGGTATTTTTCATAGATTACACATGTTTTTAGGATTCTAAAATGATAAGAATCGTAATTTTTTAATTTATAACGAACGAGATATGAATTTCGCGAGTTTACGACAATTAATACTTTTATAAAACTATTTTTATAAAAGTTACTGTTCATGACAGAAATATTTATTTTTGTAAACCTCATAAAATTATAGAACTTTCAATAACGTGAGCGTGCTCGAAAGAATCGTTAAAAACGGAGCTATAACGAATAAAATACGACGTTTACGGGTTTTACGACAACAAAAACGATTTAAGTAAACTCATGTCTGGTGTGAACAGTAAAAGTTACTGTTCATCAGAGGACCAAAATTATGAAAATGTCAAATATCGATAACTCGTCTTAATACGAAAAGATGGGCATAAGAAACGTCAAAATCGGGCTTAAAACGCGAAAGTTACGCCAGTTTTACTATAACGGTAATTATAAACGTTTTAACTTGTTAAACACAATTTTACCAAAACAATTAGATGGTGATTAGCTATATAGAATTATGCATGGTAGTAGTTAACAGTGTGATTAGTACTTATACGACCTTAATTTAAATAGGTTGCATCTGATCGATTTGCGTGACGCACTATTTGTGATACACTTGGTATTTGCTCACTCAAGGTGAGTTCATAGCCCCACGTTTTACATGTTTTTGTTTTATAAGTTTTTGGGGTGAAAAACATGCAATGCTTTACAATTGGACACAAGTGGTTAAGTTTCATGTTATGATTACGTGTTGCCTAAGTAGCGATAACCCATATCTGAGCCCATTATCATGAACTGTCAATTGCGGGAACGCGAATGTTATTAATAGATCTATTAGGTTTGACAACCCCGTTCGGGTGATTAGCTATTACTGGACAAACGAACGTATACCATGTCGAATATAGGATGTTGCGGGTTAGAACATCACCATGGGCAATGTAGACCGTTTATTTGGTATTCATTCATGTCAACTCGTGTCATGAGCTTAGAGCATCGAATTAACATTATATGAATTTCTAGCATCTGTTGCATATCATACACTTGGGAAATCTTGTGGTCTTAAAATATATGATTATCAAACCTATGAATTCACCACATATTGTGGACGTTTTAAGCCATGTTTTTCAGGGATCAGTAAGCACGAGGTGCAAGGGATATATTGGTGGTTTTGATTGGGATATCGAGATACTATCTGAGCTCCCACTCCTTTAGCAATAGAAAACCCAATCCTATTAAAAATATGACCAGCAGCGCGGGCCCCAATATCTTGAGCCATGGAAAAATTCCGGACCCGCTTCAACAATGTAACAGCATCCGTCTCTAATTCCCCCAAGGAGGAGAAAGAGAAAGGAAGAAATCCATATCCAATATCTGCACACTTAGCCATATACTTATCGCGTTTACGATGTGCAGCATCAGTCACCGCCCGACCAGGTGCAAAATCAGACATCCTTGTCTGAGTCAAGGGAGAAGATCCAGTCAGATCCACACATACATCTAGACCTCCATCCCACGAGTACAGAAGCATATCAGCTGGACGTAATTTTTTGTCATGTCCCTCATCCAGCCCGATATCAACTTCCTTACCCGCTGAAATCCCCGATCGAAAACAGATGTCGACAAGGGTGTCACGTACCATATTATGACGATGCTTAATCCCGATAATCCCAGCACATGATACAGCGTGATCCCCATAAATATCCCCAACAAAAACCCTTGAGCAAGTTGAACAAGGCGTTGAGACAGAAAATAAGGGGACGCCTAAACGGTAGCACAAAACAGAACGGTAAGTCTTACCGTTCATAGTCTGTCCCAACCCTGAGATCGGTACCACACGAAGCCAGTCTGAAGTGTGATCCTCCCTTTGAGATTGCCACAGGGCCATCTGTCGGGGCGATAAAGAATAAGAAGATTCTGCATCCTTAGTAACCCGAGTGAAATATATGTCTGCCATCTTTTTCATGAGTTTAGGGGCAGCGACCTCACTTGGATTACTTAGAAAATCAATCTCCATAGCATTGTTGAATACACACAAAGCGTCATCGAAAGTGGAGCCAGGAGGGAGCAAACGATACCAACATCTCGAATAGCTAAGTCCGTGCAAAGTAGCAGACTGCAAACGGGAGGCAATAAAGGCATAATTCAAAACATCACCTGCTGAATAAATGCCAAGCCCCCCAAATGTAAGGGGAAGAGTAGCGATTCTCCATTGCCAATCGCCAAACCCCGGTCCAGAAGCCGTGATAATACGCTCCAAGGCAAAACGAAGAGCCATGTCAAAAGAAAGTTGAGCCGACTCAAAGACACGAGGGGGGCATGTGCGCATAGCAAAATATAGTTTAGAAACCCCCGCACACGCCCGAATGAGAAGCAGCTCACATTGAGGATCATTAATCTTGGCAACCGCATTCAAGAGCCCAATGGTTTTAGAATACTCGCTTCATGACAACGAACTACAAAATCAAATCAACATCCATACTAACAGCCCACCCAATAACATAACCCCATGCAAGGGCCGAAAAATTATTAGGTGGAAAATACCTCCAACCTTCTCCTGGGGTCTTTCTTTAAGTCCAAAAAAAAGCTCATTTTAGTCACGTAAGATGCAAGCCACGGACGCGGAAACCATCCTTCGTAATTAAGTCCAAAACTTTACCTACAACCAAAGTATCCCCAACAATAGTGCCATCATCGAGATACCAAGCCTGAAGGCAAAGATTAAAGGAGTCTTTGATCTTACAAATCAGGGGATGTAGCACCAGGGAAAACAAAAGAGGGCCAAGAGGATCACCCTGCTGCACCCCCTGGCATGACCACAAGGAGTGCTCTCCGTAGTACAATCTGGCAGGCCTAGAGTAGCAGAATTCTACCCAACAATAAAGCAGGGCAGCGCAGACGTGACTTCCAGTAACTTAACCGTTCGATCTACCAGAATTTAAAGGCAGTCTGAAAGTCCCACCCAATAGCATCGAAATACAAACATCATCCCACGAATCCTCTACCAACGATTACAGCCATGAATAATGGCCTCACCCCCTCCTGGAACCCTAACACCAAATTGTAGACCATCCAAATAACCATCCAAGGAATGACCAATCATAGTAGCACTAACCTTGGAGACCAGACGCCTCCAGATAGTGCCAACAGCTATAGGACGAATACCACCACCTGGCTTAACAAGCGGTGTAAGAGGGGCACTAGCAATATACTCACCAAGTAGCATAGGGCATTTCCCTTCCAGAAAAAGATTCACCACTTGGGTGATAGAAGAGACCAACTCATCAGAAATAGCGACAGCTGCTCCACTTAAGCAGTCCAAAAGGTGTTGGGCACGTAATCCATCACGACCACAAGACGTACCTCGGGGGAAACTCTTGATCCTATCTAGAACTACATCCCACGATGCAATGAGGTGCTGGTGGTCAATAAGTATATCTGGCAAGGATGGAGCAGACTTGAAAGGGTGTTTAGCCTTTAATTCATGGAGAGTAGCATCGTTATATGGGGCAACACCAGAGGATGAAAGAACTCTCACAGCAGCAGTGTAATGGCCATCACAAATTTTTCTCTTACACTGCTTGAGATTTCGCTCACACAAATTAAGGTCTTCCTCATCTAAATCTAACATAGGATGAGCAGATTCAGCTAAGGTTTCCTTCACCAGCTGCAAACAACCTCCAGCACAAATGAAACCCCAAGGAACGGATTGGCAATTGGTGATAACCACTCTTACCCTGGGTTGGTCGTTTATTAGCAGACATGCACGCCAGATTACTCCTCGGGCAAAAGGTTTTGAGAAGACAAAGAGGCAAGACTAACAAACGAACCCAACAAGAGATATCATCCGGTTTGCAAATCACCTTATCAAGCGCTCCTTTCAATACCCGAGAGAACCCCAAACGACACTTGGGAGGGATGGATTTAACCGTACGCAACCCTTTTAAGAGCAAACTATCTAGAAGAGACAAAGTAAAACCATCGTGTTGGTCTTGCAACAAACCATCCACATGGTCAGGCTGAGAACAAGAGGGAGCAAGAGGTTTTATGATGTCATAAAGCACAAAACGAACCACGCCATCACCATTATCGGGTGAAGGTACAAAAGCAGTGCCATGCCGGCATTTACTACGAAGAGTATGAGTTTTGAAACAAACACCACATAGCCAAAGCCCCATTTGTTTAAGAGTTAACTCGGCCCTCTCGAATACAACCATATCAGTGACAATAAAATGCTTAGTGATAGCTTGCGCCTCACCATTACAATGTTTATCTCAGAGATGGGTGATCAAATAGGCCCTGGTAATCCCATTACCACCACCATTATGACACCCACTAAGGCTCGCAAACGGGCAATTGAACCTCACAGTAGCCATAGATTTTTTTTTAATAATCAATCACGAAATCATAGCAGCCAAGTATGAAGGACAAGCACACCAAAAAGAGAAGCAACTGCTTTATCAGCACCGAAAGCGCTCTTGAAATCAAAACAGAACCACGTTGAATAAGACACCAATTTCAGCGCATAGAACTGTCCGAGATCCTAACAGATAAAACCCTTGCTGTGAAGAAGCTCCCATGCTGTTGGAGCTACACTTATCGGATAATAAACATCACTTCATTATTATTATTATTATTATTATAAATCACTTTATTAGAAATTTAAGAGATTTACAATTATTATTATTATTTTATAAACATCGCCTCATTATTATTATTATTATTATTATTATTATAAATCACTTTATTTGTAATTTACTTATTTTATTTTTAAAAAAATTATTAGGACTGGGGCTTTCACCTTTGACAAAAACCAGGATGGCTGATTTTGTTCCGCCTTCACACGTTTACGTTGTGCCGCATCAATTAGCCATAATGGTTTGTGTCAAAGGCGAAAGTCTCAGTCAGATAAACACACACATCAAGGAGTGGGGGCATAATTTTTTTAATTTCTCGGCTTAACTAATAATTTTTTTTTTAAATCACTTAATTTTCTAATGTAATGATTTATTAATAAATAATAATTAATAATAATAATAATAATAATAATAATAATAAAATAAGTAAATTACAATTAAATATAATAGAATTAAATAATAATAATAATAATAATAATAATAATAATAATAATAATAATAATAATATCACCTTTGACGCAAAAGAGTGAAGGCCTGGATAGTATCTCCGCTCCCCTCTAATTTGTTGTAAATTCTATTATTATAATGAAGTGATTATTTAATTAAAAATAAATAAAAAATAATTATAATTGTGAATATTAGTTTTTTTTGTAAAACTGCAAAAAATCATCCCTTGGTTTAAACATATTTTGGCAAAAATCATCCATGTGTGTTTTAAATGACATAATTACCCTCCATAATTCGTGGTGAGGGATGATTTTTGCCGAACATTTCAGCACTCAGGGATGATTATTGCTAATAGTATATGTTAGGGATGATTAGTGTCAAAAAGTACAAACCACAGGGATGATTTTTGCAGTTTACTCTAAATCTAATTAAATGTTGGTTTGTTTATTTAGTGCAATGATTTCTTATCTCGAAGCGGCATATCATTCTTAAGACTTAGGTTGGACATCATCCTAAGACCTAGACACGTTGAATCCTGTCACAATTAACGTATCCGCATAAAGCAACCTTAAGACTTATGATCTATCTAGTTACTAAAGCAATGGTGATCTTGTCAAACCCTAGCCCATCGGGACTTTACCCACTTACTGTTTGACGGTGTTTTATATACTAGTAGTCCACTATTCAAATCTTTATCAATTAATCAAGAATATACTTGTTGAAACATTACGGGTCATCTGCCGGTCCAACTAAGCTCTTAATTTAAAGACAAAGACAGAAAGTTATTTGTGATCCTATTGGTCCAGCAATATAAAACACGATATGGAGAGCTATCCCAGTATCTAGCTCGCTTGTTAGGCGTAACTAGACCCAGTTGAATGATAGGTCGCATATTCAAACACGTAGACAAGTATCATGTGATGAACATAATTAAACTTTCAACAATAAATTAAGAAAATCGATTTTAAAATAAACGAAACATTAAATCTTCATTAAGATGGCTAATACATAACCATTGTAATTATACAAGCATGATCAAATAACCAAGGTAAACTAAAAGTTTTACCGAACGATACCAAAAATTAAATGATTACAAGAGTATAGGAATTACAGGGTGTCTTCTATGGAATCGTGATCGATGCTTGACCTTTGGCTACTCTTCTTCTCTTTAGAAAATTGACTTTTATGTGTATGATATAGAGAATATGATTTTGCACACCGAAAACTCGTTTTTGAGTCTTCTATTTATAGTCTCTAAAAATTGATGGATACGCCGTATTGAATGAGGTCAATACGATGTATAGGGGTGTTTACCTTGGAGTGTGCGCTATGTTCATAATCAATTAGATATATCCTTCCCAAATTATATTTATCACCAAATCTTTAAATGTTTATCCAGCTCGATACGGTGTATGTAGGTAGTAGGATACGCCGTATTAGGAATTGAGAATGCGCGTTTTCTCTTGAAGTCCAGGTGCGTAATACGTGATCTTCTTTCTGGATAGGCGTATTGGCAAATAAGCAATCTTCAAATATCATCGCTTAAGCTCCAAAAATGCGCCTTTTAGCTGTCTTCACCAATCACTCCGTAATTACTGCAGTTTACAACTTTAAATTAAGTAACGATTCTTGCAATAATTATATAAAAGTGGATAATTTATTCGGGATAAAAGATGGTATAAATGTAACATTATTTGATGTCATCAAATATCGCCCCACTTGAATCCTACTTGTCCTCAAGTAGACTCTAGAAATTTATTGAAAATGTATCCTAACCGGAGTTAAGGATTTTTCCGTTAAGCATTTCTTTCGTTTTAATCACTTGTACAAGACCAAGCACCTCACGAAATATGGGAAATGAAAACACTCAGATCACTCAACTAATCTAGGGTGTAACATTTAATTGGTATGCTCATTTGCTCGGTCGTGATTAGTTTCGTATCATATGCTTGGCAAGGATACACATCTCCACCACTAAAGCTAAGGAGAAAAAAGTCAAAAGGTAAATTGGATAATTAGGATTAAGGTTGATCATTTTAACAATCTTTCACCGAAAGTATCACACCAACAAGGAATGAATTACGACATACACGACCTAACGACGAGTAGACATGTATAAATTTCCTACATCCTCAATTCGAGTGTAACCAAGGGTTAGGATGAAGAACGATATAGGGTAGGGATCTTCTAACTTTATCCAAAAGTAATAAACCAATAAGGTGGCTGAATCACGCATACATGGCCCTAACGACGAAATAGACATGCATGACTCGATCTCAACCTCGTTCGAGTAAAACCTAAGGTTAGTTTCTAGGAAAGGGAAGTAAATTTTTGTTTAAATAAAATTCACAAAAACAAATAGATTAAGCTTGGACGAATAAGGTATATAGTTACTAGTAACTTTTCTCGATCGTTCCATGATAAAGACTCAAAATATATATAAACATCTCGATCATAGAAATGACAAAGACATCCTAAGTTGGCGTTCCCATAAAGGTCAACTTCCCAATCATCCCAAACATTACATACTTTTACAAAAGTGGTGATATTGGCCACATCTAACAAAGTGTTGTTATCCTACTCCTCCAACGAGCAACGGTAGCAACATAAGGGTCCTGCGATGGTGGTCCATCAGAAGAATCAGGCGCCTTAGAAGAATTGGTGCATAAGAATGGTGAAATAGCTGGTAGCGGGGAAATGTGCTCTGGTGAAGACATCTTATCTGGTGAATCAGAATCAAAACCCGAATAGGAAACCAAGCCACACAATCCAGTGGGTGAAGCGACAAGAGTCGTTTCAACCACATGAGCGGCAGATGAAATAACAGGAGCAATAGTAGAAGTCTCTGGAGCAACCACATAAGTAGAAAGAATAACAGTCGGAATATCACAAAAAGGAATAACCTGAGAGGGCGGTGATCCCACACTCTCATCCGAAGAATCAGAAGAAATAGCTATAGCTGAAGCTGCCATGATCTGCACAAGCAAAAGTTTATATAAATCTCCTTTATATGAAACCATGCAAGGCATAAAGAAACGATGAAATGAATGTAAAGGTAAATATGGCAATAAGTAATAGTCTCAAGTATATATAGAATTTTATACATACAATACATATAATTATTTGGAAACTGTAGACTATTATGGAAGTGAGAAGGGTTTGGGTGTTGGCTAACCACCACACAACAAATGGTTATCAGTTCACCATGCTTAATAGGCATAAGGACTGGCTAGTCCAAAGCAAACGGCTTTGGTAAAGACTTCTCAAATCCGTTTATGGTTGACAGTTTACCAAAAACTGTATGGTAATCAATGCACCATAGTATTGCACTAAAGCATTGGCTACTCCAGAGCAAACGGCTACTGGTAAAGAGAATTCAAATCCGTTGATAGCTGATAGTTTGCTAAAAACTATAAGGTTATCAATGCACCTTGTTACTACAATGAAGCATTGACTAGTCCATAGCAAACGGCTCATGGTAAAGACATATCAAATCCGTTGATGGCTGGTAGTTTGCCAAAAACTATAAAGCCAACTTAGTTGGATGTTGCTGTGTAGCTGTGAAGAGAAGACAAAGACTAAAAGACAAAGTATGATCTGGTTTTTCAAAGAACATCAAACAGATCATCATTCAAGAGAAGCTAAGGACTTGAAGACATGCTTGGATACAATTCTCAAAAGCCCAAACTGAAGACAACTGAAGAAACTTGAAGTTAACAAGTGAAGTTCAAGTTTAGGGGAGGATTGTTAGGAATTTTGTATAACAGAATTAATTCTGTTAGTATTATAGTTAGTTCTGCTAGTGTAATAGTTAGTACTGGTAGAAGGTTTATCATAGTTAGTACTGGCAGTATTAAATAGTTAATACTGTTTATGTAATAGTTAAGTCTGCTTACGCAGAAATTAGTTAGAGTTAAAGATATGCATGAGATATCTTAGGAAAAGATATGCATTATCTTTATACGCGTTTTGTAAAGCCCATTAGGGTTTCCTTAGTCTATAAAAGGATCCCTAGGCATAGTCAGTAGATATAGTTCTACAGAAGATCATAGAGATCGAATAGTAATCATAGTTTGTAATCTATAACTTAGGCAGATTCAAAGTTCAATATAAAAGTGTTTTGATTGTGTTCTTCTTTACATTGTTGATTAAATTCCACGTAATCAATAGTGGTTAATCATTGTTTCATCATTGTTACTTTAGATTTATCTAAGGCAACAAACCCTTTACAAGCTAAAGGTTAAGATCCATTAAACAAAGGGATCCTACAATGTTTCTCACCCTAAAGTATAAAGCATTTGTAAATCGGTAAAAACGTAGGGCTATAAACTCACCTTAAGCAAGTGGTGAATCGATAATCAACAGAGAAGTAATAAAGCCGAAGGATCCTACACGCGACCTAAATAAACGACGCGTCTTAGGAAAACGAAAGATAACCAAAACTTGTACGATATGCTTTCAAGAGAAAAGACATCCATGTGTGTTTGTGCTTTAGTTTATTTAATAAAGTATGACTAAATAAAATTCTAGAGTTTTTCGTTAAGATCCGACGTTTATCCGAAAATTACCATTGTTAGTAACTTTCTATTTTGGGTAAGTTTTTAGTTTTGAGACGTTAATACCGTCCCCTATAAATTGATATATCCATATTTCCTAAACACACTATCTCGACCTAAACGCTTGACTCGTATGTTCACTTAACTAATATGTGCTAAAATATTTCATTTTTAGAAATCCTACATTTTTGTTAGTCTCGACATCTCATAAAAATGTTTATGACATCTCTAAAGTTTCTAATTAATATCCTAAGGTTTTTATATGTTTCGCTAAGGTTTTAAAAGCTCAAATAAGCCAAAAAGTGTTCGTAAACCTTAATTATTAATCCAATCAGCAACTACATTATTTGTTTTTTCAAAAAGTGTTTTAAAATTCATTTCGCCATAACTTGGCCGTTTAAAGTCCGTTTTTGGTGTTTAATATACAAAAATCTATCTATACGAAATGAGCTATCCAAAAACTACTTTTTTGACTTTTGAAAACATTTTTAAGTGTCCTACAACCTCTTTTACATTTTCAATCAGCAACTCACATTTTTGAATATGTACCATAGACTTAACCATAGACTCAACCATAAGACCGCCATTGTGTCTAGTCCAACCTAATTTCTTTTTCGCCAAAACTAACCAACAAAACCACTCTTAATCTATCCTAACCTCATAATATCTATTGTTGCAACCCACATTTCAACTCATCTCACCATAGCTTATAAAACAACAAACATAATACTTCTATTTTTATAAAAGTTGTCAAGATACTTTTATCATTTCTTTTTATAAAAGTAACACAAACACATGGACTCTTAAACTTGAACAATTTCATAAGAATAAAATAAATGAAACAAGAGATGGACTAAGAATGCTTACAAGAATGAAGAAACAAGTAGAGAATCACAAGATCTATACCCAAAATGACTAGATCTATAAAACCTACTTATAAAATTAGAAACCCTAATTTTATAACCTTGAGAAAACCCTTGGAAATCAACCAAACAACACTTGGATATAACTTAGATAACCTTGGAAATGAACTTGAAATGATTGAATCTTGTAAGAAATTAAAGGAAACTCAAACCCTAGTGAGGGGTTTTAAGCCATGGGTTAGCAAGTAGGGAGGAGAGAAAGAAAATGTTGGTGGCTTTGAAATGGAAATGATAACCCTAAGTGTGTGATATGAGATGTATTTACAGGAGTGAACTAGGGTTTTATGACTTGTTTGGAAGCATCAAGTGGCTAACACACACCAAAGGGGTGTGCCTTTGTGGTTTCGGCCGAAACTAGTTACAAGGACCTAAATGGGTTCAAATTTTAAATCATGGTTCACTATAGATGCATAAGTTAGTCATGTTGAGGTCAAATGTACAAGTAGAATCCTTACATACATGTATGTGTCACATGGGAAGGTCAAACTAGTGAAGAGTGCATGAGAGTGACACCCTCATAAGTCACTATCTTATGCTTACATTATCAAATGCATGGGAAATCTAAAAGATGCTTCTTGAATTAATTTAGAGCTCAATGTGTTTTGGTCTTGAGTTTTAGGCGTCCAATATGTCAAGAGAGGGGAGGTGAATGAAATTTTTAACATACCAATGTTTGACGGATGATAACTCGAGTTTACACGAAAAGATTGCAGGTTTAAGAGGTTCCATTTGATCAAAAACGCGAAAAACGCAATTTAAAAGATAAAACCCTAAAATTAATATCGAAAGGTTTCTATATGTTTCGCTAAGGTTTTAAAAGCTCAAATAAGCCCGGAAGTGTCCGTAAACCTTATTTATTAATCCAATCAGCAACTACATTATTTGTTTTTCCAAAAAGTGTTTCAAAACTCATTTTGCCAAAACTTGGCCGTTTAAAGTCCGTTTTTAGTGTTTAATATACGAAAATCTATCTATACGAAACGAGCTATCCAATAACTACTTTTTCGACTATTGAAAACATTTTTAAGTGTCCTACAACCTCTTTTACATTTTCAATCAGCAACTCACATTTTCGAATATGTACCATAGACTTAACCATAGACTCGACCATAAGACCGCCATAGTGTCTAGTCCAACCTAACTTCTTTTTCGCCAAAACTAACCAACAAAACCACTCTTAATCTATCCTAACCTCATCATATCTATTGTTGCAACCCACTTTTCAACTCATCTCACCATAGCTTATAAAACAACAAACATAATACTTCTATTTTTATAAAAGTTGTCAAGATATTTTTATCATTTCTTTTTATAAATGTAACACAAACACATGGACTCTTAAACTTGAAGAATATTCATAAGAATAAAATAAATGAAACAAGAGATGGGTCAAGAATACTTACAAGAATGAAGAAACAAGTAGAGAATCACAAGATCTATACCCAAAATGACTAGATCTATAAAACCTACTTATAAAATTAGAAACCCTAATTTTATAACCTTGAGAAAACCCTTGGAAATCAACCAAACAACACTTGGATATAACTTAGATAACCTTGGAAATGAACTTGAAATGATTGGATCTTGTAAGAAATCAAAGGAAACTCAAACCCTAGTGAAGGGTTTTGAGCCGTAGGTTAGCAAGAAGGGAGGAGAGAAAGAAAATGTTAGTGGCTTTGAAACGGGAATGAAAACCCTAAGTGTGTGATATGAGTGTATTTATAAGAGTGAACTAAGGTTTTATGACTTGGTTGGAAGCATCAAGTGGCTAACACACACCAAAGGGGTGTGCCTTTGTGGTTTCGGCCGAAACTAGTTACAAGGACCCAAATGGGTTCAAATTTTAAATCATGGTTCACTATAGATGCATAAGTTGGTCATGTTGAGGTCAAATGTACAAGTAGAATCCTTACATACATGTATCTGTCACATGTGAAGGTCAAACTAGTAAAGAGTGCATGAGAGTGACTCCCTCAATATCACTATCTTATGCTTACATGATCACATGCATGGGAAATCCAAAAGATGCTTCATGAATTAATTTAGAGCTCAAGGTGTTTTGGTCTTGAGTTTTAGGCATCCAATATGTCAAGAGAGGGGAGGTGAACGAAATTTTTAACATTACAATGTTTGACGGATGAGAACTCGAGTTTACACGAAAAGATTGCGGGCGCGTCTCGGCATCGGTTATTACAATGTTTTTTTCATTAAATTTTTATTTATATACATTTACTAAAACAAACACACATAAAAATATTTTATTTTTATACAAAACTGATCCTTTTTGTTATTGCAGGTGCAAAGTATGATGTACAAAATTAATTGTACAGCGTACTTAATGCAAAATTTCCAAAAATTATATTTTTCACAGATGAAATGCAAGAAATATAAACAAACAAACAAAACACATGTTTATTATATCAACAAGAACATGTCAGAAAACAAAATAAGCAAAAACAATTTAGAAATAAAATCTTTTTTGGTTTTTTGAATGACAACTAAATATCCACAATTGTACAAAGCATAAAATCATATAAAATAAAATTTCAAATGATCACATACATGAGACTAGCAATTTGGGGGTTTTGGTTTTAAATCAGATTATGTTTGTGAAAATTTGCAGAAAGTGCGGCGTACTTGGGTAAAGTACGGCGTACTTCCTGGGTTTTCAAGAAAATCGGCGCACAAATTGTATGTGCGACATACTTCCTAAAGAAAAGTGATTTTTGGGTTCCGTTTGCCAGAAAACGGTACGGCAAGTTTATAAAGTTGGATTTGTAAAACAATACAGCGATTTTGGTGTGAAACCGGCGTACTTCGGGTATAAACCTGCAAAATAAAAAACGAGAACAGGGGAAGTGCGGCGCACAAGGTTAATTGTGCGCCGTACTTTTTGCAACAGCAGACATATTTTAACAGATTTTAGGAGATTTAAACACACGCAAGATGCACAAGACTAGCAAACAATCTGTAAACAACTAAACAAATCCCCGGCAGCGGCGCCAACAACTTGATGTGTGTTTTTAGAAGCTTTAAATTTATAATAAATTCGAAAATAGGCTGATTTTTGACTAAAAACACAACATTCGGGCAAGTATACCCTATTCGAGTGTAATATAGTATTAGGTAAGTCCAGGCCGTTCCACGGGATTTGTAGCAATTCACAGATTGTTTATCAAGTAACAAAGCTAAATGATTGTCACGGGTCAAATAGCTAAATATGTGTATAAAGCAATTAAGGAGCAAGACATGATCCACATAACATAATAGATATAGATAGAGCAAGACTTTATATAAACAAAGCATACAAGTCATATATGATGGGTAATCATAATAACAAGCATATCTACCAATGATAACATAGAATCCTTTCAGCCTATATACTACATCATCACTAGTGCATTAAGAATGGTTTATATCAAATATGCATATATATGAATTCCTCCCAACCCGGTCGGTCAACATAAGGAAGGGTCTTAAACATTAGTCCACTTGGGTTGTTTATCAATTTACCACATAATTCTCACAAGTATGATATTAACACGTCATAGATAAACGGTTCAAAATACATCAAGACAATTAACCCTTTTGGCCTATTTCAATTACAATGATATACCAAAAGATAAACAAGGATCCAAGCAAGATAACATCGAGTTTATAAACATGTATATTCATAAGTCATAGCAAAATCATCCTAATATTATTCATGTTTCACATATGAGAGCAAAGTAACAATACCAATATTTCAACTAACATAACCACCAATCCCAAAACTAATAATTCCATGATCAACCAACAACCAAATGCTACTGAGATAAATAGAAATATGTCACCTAACTTCTGGAAATTCAAAAACGTATCACCAAATAGAGTGTTTGATAACAAGGTTTATGGTCATGATCTTAAGAGAATTTGTTGTGAATCCTCTAAGAATCAAGGTGATAAGTGTTAAGCTTATGGAAATGGATGATATGTAGGCTATATATGGTGTTAGAATTTTGGAAATTCATGGCTATAATGGTGGTTTGTGGTGGTAGTATGGTGGTGAAATGGTGGTAAGTGGTGGATTAAAGGGGTGTTTTGATCATTGGATCCAAGGATCCTCACCACTCCTTCTTCCTCTCCAAAGGCTTTAGAGATTGTGTGTGTAAGATGTATGAAGATTGTATGAGAGATATATCAAATGGAAGAGCCATGGAGGGTATTTATAGGCTTTTTGGGGGCCAAAGTGCTCCACACACACTTATTTATGTGCCGCACTTAGTGAGTTAATGCACTTATCATTTAATAGCATTTAATTTTCTCCACCGCCTCAAAAGTGCACCGCACTTTGGGTAAAACCGCCACACTTTGGGTGTTTAAAGGATTTTTCAGTTCTGGTGAAAAAGTACGCCGCAATTTCTGCAAGTGCGGCGTACTTTTGGTCGTTTTTAGCAGTTGAACTTTTATATGGTTGTAGATAATTGAATTCTGCTTGCGAGGCCTCTTGAACCAACTAAAATGGAGTTCGTATGATCGAGTTATACCAAAACGGTGAACAGGTGTCGGGAAGCATTCAGCTTGAGTTTACTTCATCGTTAAATCTTTAAATCTTCGTGTATTCTTCCGTTTTCTTCCATGACACGTTCCAATAACCTACAATGACAAATATATTCTATTCTATACCAAAAGTTCTTATATTTAACCAATTTATATATATATAATTATTGATAACGCATATAAAAACATGTATAATTTGAGCGTTATCAAATAGCCAGGTTTAAAAGTCACAATGTCAATCAATAAGGTTCAATAACGATAAGGTCCAATAACAATGAAGCAATGACAATGTGCCAATAACAATTAATCAAATGGGTCATTATAACAATGAGGTACTACCTATATATCATAATAGATCATTTGAATAATTCAATAATGAGGGATTAATGGTCAATCGAAGGAAAATGAGAAATACTAGCTAAAAATCCGTACGATCATATTGGTAAACAAAAGAATAAGATCGGATATTCGTCCCTTGGCCAATTTCGACGCCTAAACAGAGTCAAAGCTTATTTTTCGTCAAATGATCTACATAAATTACCATTACTAATTAATAACGAGCAAAGTACTTACTATTGTTCTAGTGTCACTGAATTTGAGTTCTAAGTGTCATATAGCATATTGTTTATTTAGAATGGGCTGCTAACACTATAAGCCTACATTATTAGTATTAATAAGGTTCGTAACTCGCGTGCTGCCGATTCTTCAAACCCATAAAGAAATCAAGGCTTGTACAAGAAACAAAACCTGAACTGTGAAGAATCAAATCATCATACAGAAAAAAAGGAATACCAAAGAAAAAAAAAATACAAAAACGACATACGCATTAAGCACCAGGCTATAAATATCAACAACGAAGACATTTATTCGGGTGAAACGTACTAAGCTAAGGTTAATAAGGGTATGTATAAGGCATGGGAAAATATAATACTTGGATTTGGAGTTTTTTATCATATACATGTCGATCAAGTCCAATTTAACACCATGTTGCTAGTTTACGACAATCACACAAACCCCATCGAGATAATCGAACCTCTCATCAATGTATCACCGGCACATATCATAATATATCAATACGCCGTAAAATGCAACAACAATCCAGCTCTTCTATTCATCAGTATTTTTCTTTTCTCTTTTTTGTCTTCTTTTTTATTTCTCTTTTATTTTTCGAATTTTCTTTTATATCATTCTTTTTTAATTCTTCCACCAATCTAACAATATCCCGCAAACCAACTTATGATAAGACTAACATACACAAAAAAATACGAAATACGGAGCGTTTGCAACCTTGTCTGTATTGAATTCGGCACACACACTTATAGCAAATGCGAACAAACTATAGCAAAAATCATCCAATCATACCGAGACCAACTAGTAACAAAACCATGCGGAGACTTTTGACAAGGGTTAGGCTAGGCTAAAGGTTAGATTTCACATATTTTTTTCATTTATTTTTAGTGGATGAGATAACTGAATAGAATGGACTCGCAAGGTATTAAAGTAGGGGTATCTATCACTACAAGATGAGTGCTAACCAAAGGTTTTTATTTGGGTGGTTAACCTAATTAGTGTAATTAGCTTAAATGACAATAAATGAAATGGAATGGCCATTTTGGAGGTTCTAACGTTCCTAAGTGTGACCATCTTTATCACAATAAATAAATACCTACTTATCACGCGAACAGTGACTCACTCTCAACATGCGGTTCCTCGTAATGAATATCAAGCACAAGTTCTTAGAAATCACTAAACTCGACACAACCGGCACAAAAACTCATAATTAAAGGAATCAAGCATAAAATACGTATTACGTATTATACAGGCTCAAAATCCTCAACATATTTCAAGAAAGTTATAAATCTGCGCAAGTAATAGTTATCAATCCCTGATCAAATCTGCTTTATCAATCGGACCAACGTGATTTCAAAACTTTATTTATTTACTACGTTTTAATTCTAATATATTAACCTAAGTGGCAAAAATTTTTAAAACAAGAATAAATTTTTAGATTATAGAGGGCGAACAAAAGTTACACTCTTAATAATGAGTTTGATTTTGTGATTTATTTCCCTTTTTCCCCCTCATCACTTAAGGTTAAGCATGTTATGCGTCAATCAGAAAGCCTATTAACTCTGTTTCTAAACAAAAGTCAGGATCAAACAGGAATAATTACAAATATAAGATAATACGAGACCTTCTCTCTGTCGCGTCTCAATCTCTTGCGGGGCTTACAACGTTGAATTCCTGACAAGATACGACTGCGAGAAACCAGAACCGACCGTCATGTGTATTCTACCACACATGGTAATAATATAATTTAAATATATCACTACCATCAAGTGACAAGCTTACCCCATCACACAAGCATCACATTCTTATTTATATCTGCAAAATAATAACCACTACAAAAACCGTACAAAAATACAAAAGCCACATTTTGTAGGAAATCAATATTCGACATTTAGCGTAAGCAACAACACCTTTAAACCCTCGTGGCCCGAGTGGACGAGTTATAGTCTCGTGAGGGTTTCCAGCGAACACACCCACAAAGATCAAAATCATATATATTTTTATATATATTTTTTTTCATTAATTTTTTTATTTATATACATTTTAGTAAAACAAGCATACACAAAACATTACGAAATGAAAAATAACATAGAAAGAAAAATATAATTACAAATATTCAAACACTCAAACCACATATATAAAAAAAATTAATGCCAAAACATAAAAACTCTTTACATGCTATTTATTTTTACATTCTTTTAATGGTTTAAGACAAACACATAATATCAAACACATAATTACTTATTTAAGGTTTCACAAAATGACATAAATTTACAAAATTACTATTAATTATTATTATTATAATGAATTATTATCATTTATTTAAATACTTACAATATAATTTTTTTCTAGAAAAAATAAAAAAAATTCATGAAATAAAATTGTGGCGGATCCGTACTTACATAACCTAATTTTTTTTATAACGTTTTCCAAATATATCAAAAAACTAGCGCGCAACTATAAATCACAAACACTAAGTGCGAACCGCGCACAACGATATTAGTGCGACGACTTATTATGACAGAAAACAATTTTTTTACACTTTATTAGTTACGAACACATATATAATCGCATAAACAAACTCAGGCAACATACTAAAACAACTTAAAGTAAAGGAAATACAACCTCTTTTCTAGATTTTATAATTTTTTTTTAACTTTTTTATTTTTATTTTATATATGATCATACTTATAAATACACAAGCAAGCAAACATGCAAACACAAAATAAAACACATAACACATAACTGGATAAACATTCAATGCGCGACAACACACAAACAAGAACATTATTAAAAACAATGAAACTTCTTTTAGATTTTTATATAGTTTTTACACTTTTACATAATAATAGCACTACAAACACACATAAACAAGAGCAAAACTAAGATGCATAAACTAAGCGATTAGACATTTATACCAATTATTCACATAACATAAAAAGAAAATGCATATGATTTATTTATACAAAAACTGACTACTTTTTTAGTTATTGCAAGGTGGCAAAGTGCGGCGCACAAAATTAAATATGTGCGGCGTACATAAGTGTCAAAATTTCAAAGGATTTTATTTTTCAACATCTAAAATGAAAATGCAACTGAAATATAAACAACTAACAAAACACATGTTCACATATTTCAACATGAAACATGATTACAATTCTCTCAACAAATAAGCAAAAACAATTTCAGAAATAAAAATCTTTTTGAGTTTTTTATTTACATAATGACAACTAAATTATTCGACAAAATTCACTCACAAATGCATAAAAATCGCTATCACAATGGATTTCAAAATTATCACATACCTGAAGCACAAGCAATTTTGGGGGGTTATGAGTGATTTTTGGATTTTGGTTACAAAATCAAAGCTAGCTGGTGAAAATTCTGCAGAAAGTGCGCGTATTTCTGGGGTTATTTTAGAAAACGCGACACACAAACTGGATGTGCGCATACTTCCTCCAAGAATTTGGAGTCCAGTTTGCCATAAAACTCGTACGGCGAAGAAAAATTATTAACATAAGGATAAGTGCGCGGTTTTGGTGTGAACCGATTGCACTAGGTCATAAACCTCAAAATAAGAAACGAGACAACAGGGGAGTGCGGTTGTCACACATAAAATTGCGCGTCCGACCTTTCTGTACTGCAACAGGAGACATAATTTAAAGAATTTAGAAAAGCGGATTTAAACACACGTAAGAAGCACAAGACTTAGCAAACAATCTGCAACAACTAAACAAATCCCCGGCAAAAGCGGCGGCAAAAAACTTGATGTGTGATTTTGTAACAAGCTTTAAATATATAATAACAGAAATACACATTTTGGACCAAAAACCAATATACAGTGGCAAGTATACCCTATTCGATTGTAATATAGAATTAGGTAACAGTCCAGGTCGTTCCACACGGGATTTGTAGCAATTCACCAAATTGGTTTATATCAAGTAACAAAGATACTTGTTGTCACGGTCCAAATAAGCCTATAACGTGTGTATAAAGCAAGCAAGTAACAAGGCATGATCCACATAAACATAATAGAATACATATATAAGCAAGACTTTTATATAAAAACAAAGCATACACAAGAACATATATGACCCGGTTAATCATAATAACATGCAGTTCATCTACCAATATAACAAAGATATCCTTTCGGCCTTCACAATACTACCATTATCATTGAGCCGTATTAAGAATGCGGTTTTATATCAACATGCCTCTGCATACATATTAATATCCTCCCAACCCAGTCGGTCAACATAAGTGAAGGGTCTTAACACATTAATTCTACATGGGTAAGTCTAATCAATTTACCACACAATTCTCACAAGTATGATATTGACACGCCATACACAAACGGTTCAAAATACATCAAGATAATTAACCCTTTCCGCCTATTTCAATTGCAATGATATACCAAAAGATAAACAATTATCCAAGCAAGATAACATCGAATTCAAAAACATATATATGCATAAGTCATAGCAAAATCTTCTAAATATCATATAATGTTTCACATATGAGAACAAAGTAACAATACCAATATCTTGACTACAACAACCACCATCCCAAAACTAATAGTTCCATGATATCTACCCTAACAACCAAATGCCTACTGAGACTTACACCCAAAATAAAGCAAGTGCGCACTTTCTAGAAATCCCTAATATATCACCAAATGGAGTGTTTGGTAACAAGGTTTATGGTGATGATCTTAAGAGAATTTGGTGTGAATCCTCTAAGAATCAAAGTGAAAAGTATTTAGATTCTGGAAATAGATGATATGTAGGCTAGATATGGTGTTAGAACTCTGTAAATTCGTGGCTATGGTGGTGGTTTGTGGTGGTAAAATGCTGGGAAGTAGCGGATTAAAGGGGTGTTTGGATCATTAGATCCAAGGATCCTCACCAACTACTAATACCCTCCTCCTCCAAAGGCTCTAATGAATGTGTTAGTGTGTAAGATATATGAAAAATAGGGAGAGCAATCATATGATATATAAAGTCAAAGATCTCGGGGGTCAAAGTGCGCCCCACAAACTTAATTGTACAGATGCACAAAAGGGAGTTAATGCACCTTCCTCTTAATATTGCACTTAATTTTTTCCACACCATGTCTACCAGCCTCAAAAGTTCGTCGATCTTTGGGTAAAACCTGCCCGCACTTTGGGTGTTAAAGCGGACTTTGAGTTCCTGGGAACAAAGTACGCCGCACTTTCTTTCTGGCAAGTGCGGCCGTACATTATGGTCATTTTATCAGCAGTGCTCCTTATTATTTTCAAGGGTTGTCAGAATAATGAAATACCCGCTCGTACCCGTTTGCTCCCGCTTGAACCAACTAATATAGAAGTTTGTAAGACGAGTTATGATCAAACACAGTGTGACACAGAGGTAACAAGAAGCTATTCCAACTTGATTCCTTTTTTTTCGTTTACCCGCTTCATTTCTTCATGTTTTCTTCCGTTTCTTCTTTCCCCCGACACATCCTAGAACCTACAATAGAAACTAACTCTATTCTATATCAAAAGTTCTATAAATTAAACCAATATAATAATATACTTATTTATATTAATATTATATACTTATATATATATATATATATACATATCCCTTAACTTATTGATAACCCAAGCACCTAGAAATAGCAAACATATACCTCTAGTTCAAACTACAAAAAGTTTTCTTATAATTAATCTCTAATAGGATTAATATATAGGTATAAGTATTGATAACCCAATAACCCTACAATAGCAAAATACACTATTCTATACTCAAAGTTCTTATAATTAAACCAATATTTATATATATGTCTATTATTGATAACCCATATAATAACCATGTATATCTTTGCGACGGCAGTTATCAGGCAAGATTCTTCCTACAGGAGAGCGAGCTTTCATCACTATAATCCAATTCAGATACCTTGACCTTAGTTACTACCGTTTTGTGTGTTCTAATCCTTAGTCATCTGACAAACCTTCTTCCCCCTCATCCCAACACAAAGGTTTCAAGCACTAAAATCACTTTTGTTCTGTTGGTTGAAAGGTCTTTGGGTTTTGAGAATAGTCTATGTACTTCCTTGCCCTCACGGAGTGCAAAGATGTTGCTTTTCATTTTCTCATTCTACCTCCCCTTTGTAGTCTTGTCTGAATTTACTTAGGGGTTCAACCTACAACTACATAAGGACATTGAATAGATTGCAAATAAGTTTTGGAGTAACTTTAGTTTGGTGATGACACAAAAAAAATCTTCGACACGAATAAGAAACATACACTGGTGTGATGTGTAAAGAGATCCAAGACGTTTTTAGGAAAAGCTGTCTTAGCCACTAAATGGCCTCTATTTTGCCACATTTGAAACTATTCATATGGTTTTCATTTGCTTTTGACATGAAATCAATCTGCTTCTATCATTTTATAAACATTTTAAATTTTGCCCAAAAATAGTCCCTCTCCGTAACTCAATATTTCAGGTCTCAAACGAAACTCCCTTACTAAGACCTTGTCTCATCTACCTTATCATCAATTTTTCTTAGAACATCATGCTATAACATTATATACAAACAGAAGGCAAAGAAATAGTACTACGTGAGGGAGTACGTTTATGTGGTCCTTTTTGTGCGTCAGAATACCTTCTTTGGCATTAGGTTTTTATCCCTCATAGACAAACCTTCATAGATATCTACAAGTCAAGAGTTTGAGTATATTAGCATCCTTATCCATAAGAGAAGGTTCTAACACACTTTTCAGGGGAGACTGTTCATGAAAACCATACAATAATTCATGTGTAGAGAGGTAAACAACCATCATTGCAAGCTTATTGAAGCAAGGTCTTTCACAGCGGTGGTTGGGGTGGCGGGGGGGGGGGGGGGGGGGGTGGGGGGGGGGGGGGGGGGGGGGGGGGTCGTGAGAGACTTTCAGTGGGTTTAGCCCTAAAAGTTTGATACTCAAGTCTTTAGATCTATAATCCTATTTTCATTGGTATCTAAAGGACCTTCAAAGCAGATGAACCAAGTTCAATTCCATGTACGATTTCGCTATTTCACCAGCTAATGACGGACTCCATTATGTCCATTTGTAGACATGACCATAATGATTCTGTTTAAGGCGTTTGTTTGAACGACCACTCCTCCTCTCATCTTAGTTCCATTGACCTTCAGGCTTTATATGAACCTTTCAATAGTTTTTGGCTAAAATGGAGCCATATCCACTGAATACATTTTATAGTATTAGGGTTCCATTTCTTCCGCTAAGTAAGCAAAGCAATACGCTTTTCACCTTATTAAAATCAGTTGCCATGTCAGAAGCATTGCAATATCGGGCTTATTTTGTTTGCAATTCGACGATCTTTTCAAGGATATTTTTTTCCAAATGAATCGATAGATATGCGTTCCATTTTTAATAAATAATGTTTGTTATATAAAAAAGTCATAAATATGTAAAAGTTGAAGGTCAGTTTTGTAACTTTTAGCAAATTTGAAGGTGCTTTTTGTAACTTGTTGATTTTTTTAATATTATTCTACTATTCATGAACACTATTCATTGTAAAGGATTTGAATTTATTAATATTTTTTCACTATTCATGTGAATAGTTACTAGGGTTTAATATAAGTTATTATATAATAAGTGCCTGCTAATCACACACTTTTATATTCTTTTCATTGTCAAAACACTTTTAAGTTTTTAGCAGTATATTATCATATATCGACCAATCTATACATTTATCATACCTGATATATCAATGGCCATGTTTGTGAATCTGATGTTTTCTCAACATGATCATCCTAGATATAAACTCTCATATATACATCATATCCAAGGATATATCTATGATATTACCATAGTTTTCCAACCGTTGATCTAGACTGTAAGATATTGTATATCATAACATAATGGTAGATTAAGGACTGGCCAAATTCTAGCGAGAGAAAGAACTAGAGAGAAAAGCTTTTAGTGAGAGAAAGTAATACTTGAATTATAAAATGACCAACCACCTCTTCTATAGGATGGAAGAGGTATTTATATGTCTTACAAAAACCGGCCTAAGGCCTTGGTAAGGGCTTACACGTGTGGGTTTATTACTCGACCTATTACCGTATGTCATACGTTATACATTAAACTACGAGCTAGGATAAACTGTAAAATACATGGGGTGACCGAGTCTTTTTCTTAAACCTAACAATCTCCCCTAAGGGAGGTCACCCTAGAAAATACTAACTTAAGCTTAGTAATCTTTTGATTAATCTTGTGTTCCAGCTTGTAGTCTTTGATTCTTCATTTGATATCTTGTACTTTGATGAAGTGATCTTTGATCTTTAAGCTTGAGCTTGTTCCTTAGGTTGATTTGTATGTGATCTTGAGCTTCTTGAGATCATCAGCCAAATGTAATCTCTAATCATCATCTTGTGATCTTTCGCCATCTTGTGATCTTGTGACTTCTGGACCGACATGCTCATACCTTTCTTGATCTTGAAAGCTTGAATATTCTTTGTTCTTGAAGTTCTTTTACTTTAACACTTGGTCACTTCAAGAAGGACGTGTAGTATCAGAGTAGCGAAAGCCTTGAAACATTTAATTGAGCTTTCGTGATGTCTTAAGATGTGTCGGGCGAGTATGAGCATGTGGTTATGGATCTGACTTGTCTCTAGCTACCAGCTGCTACCGTCGGGAATACCTGCAAGTTTACGTTAGTAATAAATAGACGAAAGAGTCTTTGTTCACTTTCGTTGAATACGGTTGTAATAACCACGGTTCCTTGTTAATCAGTATAAATACTGCTTGTGATCAGGTAGAATTCTGAAGAATCTCCTTGACAGGGTTTCACAGCTACACTAGCTGTTCTCAATACTGGAGCGTCTCAAAGCAGAAAACACAGTATGAGTGAATCAGTAAGTTACTATCTCGCCGTGTCACTGGTAAAAGTGTTTTTGTAGCACATCGAGAGTTTTAAGCATTTATCAAAATTCATCAACCGTCAATTCATAATCTGGACCGAATCGATATCCAATGTTACAAGTTTGATCCATTTAGGATCTCACAAGTCACCTACCGTAGAGCTTGTTTAATGTTGGCTCTAGCAGGATTTCCATCTTCATTGTGAATACTTAAGTATCACTCAGATGTTCTGGCAATACCACAAGGATAATACGTAGGACTCTTAAGATATTCCTTGTTTTCATAGTGTGTAAATCTATGTAAGAAATGAAACAAGAGTCTGTTGAGAGACCTTGATTGGTTAGGGAGGGTTGTGCATTACGTCACTGGCTCCATGACGACTATCTTCAATACCAGACAACAACTTAGTGTTTCTGATAGTTTATGCATTGACCAGGTTTCTGCCAAAGTGTATGGAGGGCTTTTTTCTTTTCACCATTTATCCTTACAATTCTTTTTCATTCTTCAACCCTTTTAGTGCTTACCGAGACTTCATGACTAGTACTTTGTGAAATGGTCTGACAATCTTATAGGCTTGACCTTCCAAATCAGCTTTGACGAGCTTCGACTTCCCAATCTGTTTGCAATACTATTTGATGAAGGAGCCCATATCTCTAGTTTTTCGAAGTAACTTGTATTCCTCTGGATCTTTATACATTTTGTCTAGTGCATCAACCCAGTTGTTCTTAGTCTCATGTAAGTCATTTGGAGGAATGACCCACTCTGGTTCAGGTGTTTCCGGTGTGTCTTCTTCTTGTACAAGCTTCAACCAGTCTGGTCTAGTCTTGATCTTTGGAAGGTGGGCAGGACCGGTATCTTCTGATTCTGAGAGATGCATATCTTCTGGACTTGGATTATCATTAATAGGTTGTTTAGATGGGGAAGCAGGCTTTTGCTTGGAGGAGCTACAGGGAGCTTCTCGTGTGTCAGAGGTATTCAAGGCTGAGGACTTCTGAACTAGAGGCTGTTTTGAAGCAGAAGCACCAGAATCCTGCCTTTTCTTCTTGGTTTGGTCAAAGTCCTTTAGAGGAGGTAGAAAAGGATCTTGATCATTACGGCGCCTCTTGCAAGATGTAGCCAATGCTTCATGAAGTTCATCATTGTTGTCATGTTGCATGGATACTTCAAGAGCTTCGTAGAGAGCTGTATGACCTGGATGCGATCTGTAAGAGTTACTTTCAAACATCCGATCATGAAGTATTTCTTTTATTTGATCTTCAAACAAATCTCTGCAGCGTTCACGAAGTGGAGCTTGGAGAGCATTATGAACGGCTTTTTTGACGACCTCATTAACCTGTTTGTCGATCTTAGAATACAGATCATGATGCTCTAGCTTATATACTCTGGATGCAAAAGCTTTAGTTGTCTTGTCTTAGAGCTGGTGTTTTTGCTCAAAGTCAGCACTCCTCTTTTCCAGTGCAAAAACACTAGTGGCTAAATCAAGATATGTTGTGCTTTGTGGTAGTGGAGGTTGTGGTGGTGGAGGTGGTGGTGGTGGAAGTGTTATTGTTGTTGCAGTTGTTGCTGTAAAGATTAGTTCCTAAACGGGAGGTGATACTGGTTTGGGAGGTGTGAGATCAATGATGGGAGTGGATAGTAGAGGAGCTGATGAAGAAGCTTGATGGATGGGAACAATTACCATGGTGATTTGTCATTGAGGAATTGATCACCGAAAGTAAATGCATCATCCAGATTCTTCATTGACGAAAGAGTTCCTAATGAGCTTGGTAGATTTTCTATGTGGACTTGTTCCTCAGTTGTAAGCTTCAAGCTTTCATGAATTGCATGGTAATCTATAGCAATGAAGTCTTCGTACATGTGTTCAGGGTTTGGTCCAGCCTGAGCCACATAACTTTGTCCAGGGTCTGATCCAGCCTGGTCTTCTTTCATGAATTCACGCTCTGGTGGAGGTTGAGACTCGGGTGTCTTATTAGGGTCTGATCCAGCCTGGCCTTCATCTAACTCAACAGTTCTTTCGTCTAGAGCCACTGTGTGTGATACTTCCTCACCATGTTCTTCATCAACATTAAGAATCTCAGTATCCTCCTTACTAGTAGAAAGTTCCATATCAGCAACATTATCTGCATCATTGGTAGAATCTGCGGGAGACAAAGTATCATAGACCACATTCGCGAATGTGTCATCCTGAGGTTGTGTAGAGGGTCCAGTAGATGCATCCTGAGTTGCTGGAGTTCGCCTATGAAATATGTATTGGTCTGTGATACTTTTCTTCTTTGGCTTTTGCAGATCTAGAAGTGATTGTGCAGCTTTCTCATCAGAAACAATGCCTTTCCCATTGCCTTCAACAACTGGGAGTTTTTGAGTGATCCCTGAGTCTGGTTTACGAACGGCCACTCCACCGATAGGTGCTTAAAAAGATTCCAAGATCATTTAAATACCTCTTTGGAGATTTTATTCATCATCTTCCTCTTGAGGTTTAGTAGCCGGTTGACTTTCTCTATCTTTTCTGTTAACAAGATGGTCAGACCTCTTTTCCATGCAAATTTTATTTGAAGGAGTTGGCTTGGAGGTTATCTTTTTCACAGGCTTAGGCTATTCGGCAGGGGTAAATTGTTTGGACTTACCAGCTTCCAGAGCATTCTTCTTCCCACCTTATTTATCTATTACAGTAGTCGGTTGACGGGGTTTACGAGCAGCCATTTCCAAGTATTTCTTGTAGTACTCTGAATTTTGAATGGCACTAGTGATCAGGTCTTTAGGAATAGGCATTCCAAATACCTCATCCACTCCTCCTTTGCTGACAAATTTGAGATTGCCGAGTGGATAGTCATCTGCCATAATGTGAACAGGAGACTGGGGCCTTCTATGAATGTTGTATCTACTCCCCAAGTAATAGATGATTAACTTGGTGAATCGGCAGTATGGAATGATAGGATGCTTAGGCTTCTTGGTGGGAATATTTATATTGGCCATATCGAAAAAGAAATTCTTAATAGCCTGCATGAACTCTTCCCAAATAAGTTCTGCATAGTATATATTAGTTCCCGTAACAACACACCATAATATTTGAAGAGCTGGGTGTCTGGGTTTGTCACTACTTGAAGTCTTACCTGTTAAGCATTGGTTGATCATACACATAATAGTTCTCCACGACTGATATAGATTGTTCACGTGCATCTTTGAGACAAATTAAAGTTCTTTTGGGTAGCCCAGATTGTTCACAAAATCTATAACCAGATCACCACTAGTCATTGGCTTAAGTCAATCCAAAAGTCAACATTGGTTAACCTTAGTCATAGGTCCAATGATTATCCGACAAGCACAATAACAAGTTAACTGAACCCGGATGGGAATTAACTAGTCAATTGGACCTTTGGATTGGACCTAAAAAGGTTATTGGGCTTAATGGGCCAAAACTAGAAAGTATGGCCCAAACCGCTGTGAAGCAGTTTTTCAAACCGCCATGAAGTGGTTTGAAAAACCGCTGTGAGATAACATTTGCAAACCGTTGTGATGAGATAGTGGTTTGGCCACCAATTCACCAAACCGCTGTAAAGTGGTTTGGACAAACCGCTGTGAAGTTGTTTGACCAAACTGCTATGAAATTCGATCGATAAACCACTACGAATAAAATATTATTAAATATTAAAAAAATAATATTTTATTAAATCGCTGTGACCAAACAGCTGTGAATATTTTATTGGTATTTAATCAAACCGCTGCGGATTAGAAAAAAATTGAAATAGCAGTTTGAATATTATAAGATTAAAAGTATAATCTGATCAAACCGCTATGATGCAGCGGTTTCCCTGTTTAATTAAAATATTAACAAAAATAGCAAACCGCTATGAAGCAAGCCGCTACCTAGATTTAAGCAAACCGCTGTCAAGAACATCCTGAGCAAACTGCTGTCTAGAACATTAGTTTCTCAGTAAACCGCTATGATGAACGTTGAACTTAACTTCAATTTTCTATCATTTGTCTAACCTCAAACACAATCCAAGGCATCCAATTACTCCTAAAACCTCTAGCAACCATTCAGAACAACCTAAACCTTCACATTACTTCAAAATCATGCAACAATCTACCATTTAAGCCTCGAAAACCTTTGAGATCCTAAAGGGGTCATGCATACTTGTTTACGCACATGTTATTGACTTCTAAACAATAACTAAACGCCTAATTTTCTACAACAACAAACCGCTATTTGACTTTTTCACGTCAAACTCAATTCGAAAATTATCATATCATACAAACAAGTGAATGGGGATTGAATCTAATCATCAAAACATGATCATTATATCCCTAAGAACCAATCCCGGCAACAAAAACACAACACATTACACTACACAAATTTTCGATCAAAAACGAATGAAAAATCAATCTTAGCACACTAATGTGATCAATCTATTTAAAAAAAAGTAATGATCGAGTGTATTATAACCCTAAATGCACCTATCCCAGCTACCAATCATCATTTTCAAACAACATTTAATTTTCAATAAACCCTAAGTGGTTTTCTAGTGATTCTCATTGATTAAGCGTGTTTTGATCCGATTCCTTTATCCTAAAGCATGATCTAATGACTTAGAATAAGTTTTAAGTGTTACCATAGCAAGAAACAATTACAACAGCAAGAATCGAAGAAGTGGTAATGGTGGTGGTGGTTTGTGAGAGTGTGTGTGTTTTTAAGTTTGACCGAATTTGAATTGTTTGACCAGATGAAGCAAACCGCTGCCTTATATACTCCTTAGTTTCGGTCTTAAGTAGTTTTAGTCCTTGGACTTTCTATCACCTTTAACTTTCGGTTTAAAGTATTCCTAAGGTTAAATTAAGTTTGGGAATTGACATATTTAGTCCTTATTGTTTATAAAAGCTAGGAAACACATAGCAAGTTGCATTTAAGTCCCTAAACTTTCTAACAAATGACAACTTTGGCCCTTTAAGGTAAATTAATTAACTCCCCTTCTATTCTAACCCATTTCAAATACAAAAACCTTTTCCATTAATTGTGTGATATTTTAGAAACTCGTTTGATGAATTAAATTTGAAATCACTCTCCCCCTCAAACAATGACCCGTTTTCTAGTTAAAGAGTTATAGTTGTTGTTTGAGTGGAAACATTTGTTGTAAAAGCACAAACTGATTAATTGTCAACAACACTTTTTCTACCTTGGTTAACACAAATAATTTTGAAGAATCAATTAAGAAAAAATTATTTGGTTAAAAAGAAGACTTCTCTTCTTTAAGAAAAAATAACGCACTAAAACGTACATTACTCTTGTAAACATGCCAGGGTTATGTACAAAGTATTCATAACCCATGATGCATGGATATGAAGTAATCCATGCCCGGGAAACATTGATTACCCGTTGTCAGGAGCAACTTTCTTTTTGGAGACATAGAGACATGCTTTTTTCAGATTGAAAAGCCGGTTGCAGTCTGAAATAACTACAAGCCATTAAGACATGTTTTAAAAGGTTTGAACTTCTGCTCGAACTTTATTTAAAGACCTGTGTCATTATTAAATGACATTTATAGGACAGTAAATATTATCGATTTTCAGAAGACATGTCTCGAAAAATATTTTTGGTATTTTCTATTTTTTGATTTTTAGGGTTTTTGGAGGTTTTATATTTTGTATTTTTTTGGTTTTAAATATGTACATAGGATACATGAAGACTATCCTTTACTAATCCTTTTCTTCTTGAAGACGTTTGAGAGTTTCCGGAGACATACTCTTTATTCCAAGCCGTGGAAGTAGAAATTCGAACCGCTCTCTTGGTAATGCTTTTGTGAATATGTCCGCAAGTTGATAATCCGTCGTCATAAAGTAAAGTTCAACCACGCCATTTTCTACTTGCTCTCTTATGAAACGGTAACGTATGTCGATGTGCTTTGACCGAGAATGTTGGACATTGTTGCAGCACAAAGCAATAACACTTTTGTTATCACAGTACATAGGTATATTATTGAATGCAAACCGTATTCTGATAGATGTGATCTCATCCAAAGGATTTAAGCACAACATCCAGACATGGCAATGTATTCAGCCTCTGTTGTTGAGATAGCAGTGCTTTTCTGCTTTTTCGATGACCAGCTCACTAACTTGTCTCCAAGAAACTGAGCACTTCCCGACGTACTTCTGTGGGTATCCTAACAACCTGCATGATCAGCGTCTGCATAGGCCATTAGTGCCATAAAGGTGTCTTTCAGATACCAAAGACCCCAGTTAATGGTTCCTCTAAGGTACCAAAAGACCCGCTTAATTGCTTCAAGGTGCTTTTTGGTAGGCGAAGCCTGATACCTAGCACACATGCACACAACAAATACAAGGTCTGGTTTGCTGGCAGTGAGGTTCATTAGTGAGCCGACCATACTTCAAAACCGAGTCTGGTCAAGTGGAATCCCTAAGGGGTCCTCATCCAGCTTTGATCGATCCACCATTGGTGTATCTACAGGGTCACAAGAATCCATTCCATATTTCTTTAAAATTTCAAGAGCATATTTGGATTGGTTAATAAAGATGCCTCTGGGACTTTGAGAAACTTATAATACTAAGAAAAACGACATTTGCCCCATCATTGACATCTGAAATTTTGAATTCATCTCTTTTGAAAATATGTCAGAAGCTTTAGGATCGGTTGAGGCAAATATAATATCATTTTTGTAAATTTGAACGAGAAGAATATGTTTGCCTATTTTCCAGGTGAATAACATAGGATCAACTACACCATTGGAGAACTTGTTTTCCAGAAGAAACCTTGATAAGGTGTCATACCACGCCCGTAGAGCCTTCTTTAAGCCATAAAGAGCCTTCTTCAGACGATAGACATGTGTAGGATGATCTGGATCTACGAATCCCTATGGTTGACTGACATAGACTTCTTCTTTTAGCTCGCCATTCAGAAATGCAGCCTTGACATCCATCTGGTAGATGGTCATGTTCTTGCTAGCGGCATTTGCAATGAAGATTCTAATAGCCTCTATCCGTGCAACCGGTACAAATGATTCTTCAAAATCGATACCATCCTCTTGATGATATCCCTTAGCTACTAACCATGCCTTGTTTTTCAAAACATCACCATACTCATCAAGCTTGACTTTGTAAATCCACATGAGAGCGATTATCATTAAACAGTCTGGTTTTGGTACTAACTCTCATACTTGAAGTTGATCAAACTTATGGATTTCTTCTTGCATAGCTTCAAACTAGCAAGGTTCAGTCACGACTGTCTTGAAATTCTTGTGTTCGACTTTTGAAAGTACAGAATGGTAAAAGCACCACAAGGCATCGGTAGCTAACTGCTTTCTGGTGGATACCGGATGAGAAGGATTACCGATTACATTATCCATCGGGTGATCCTTGGTCCATTTTGCGAGATGGTCATGTGGTTGAATAAGCTCGTTGGATACAACTATACTAACATCCCCTGATGATGACTCTTTAGAACCAGGTTCTAGAGCAAAAGGGTTTACATAGGGATCGTTGTCAGCTTGAGCAAAAGGGTTGTCTTCAAAAGTAGGTCCAACTGCAACACCTTGATGTTAGACAGGAGCTTGTACTTCTGAGGATGATGGCGAATGACTTATAGAAGGTGCATCTTGATCAATTGTTGTAGAAGAAGGTGTATCGACTAAAACAATTAGAACTTTAACTGTAGGAGCAGGAGGTATCGGTCTTTCAACACTCGGGGGTTCAAAGTATTCATCAAACATCGGTTGGAATAAATTATCTAGATGTTTATTGGTTGATGGTACATAAGGAGCTGCAGGGACGGGATTTGGTACGAACCCTGAATTGATTTGTCCAAGCGTCATTAAAATAGTCTGGGGTCCTGAACTGATGTGCATAGGAGCCATATGCTCAGTCAACTCATCGAATTGGATGTGAATTGTTTCCATGATTAGTCGGGGTTCTTTTGTTATAGATTATATAACCCTTCCTATTGGGAGCATAACCAACAAACATCCCAATATCTGCTTTGCTTTCAATTTTCCAAGATCTTCATTGTCATTTGTAGGATAACTAAGAGCACCAAAAATGCGTAGAAATTTAAGACCAGGTTTCTTACCATGCATAAGCTCATATGGGGTTTTGCATGACGAGTATGAATTAGGAATCTATTTTGGGTGTAGAAAGCAGTAGCAACAGCTTCTGCCCATAGAAACATTAGAGCTTTAGAAAATATCAGCATTATCTGAGCAACTTCCACAAGAGCACGATTTCTTCTTTCGACAATGCCGTTCTGTTGAGGAGTTCTTAGAATAGATTTTTGGTGACTAATGCCGACACTTTCATAGAATTCAGTCAGAACTTGATTAAAAAATTATGTACCATTATCTGTGAAGATGTATCTGATAGTTTTATTGAGACCAACTTGTATTTGCTTTAAAATTTTAATAACAAACTCTGGAGTTTCATCTTTTGATATAAAAAACTTAACTCATATAAATCTTGAATAATCATCAACGATGACTAAAATGTATTTCTTCCCATTAATACTCTACACTCTTATTGGTCCACACAAGTCCTTATGAAGGGTATGTAATAATTCCATAATGGTGTTTTCAGATTTGGGTTTGTAGGTATACTTCTTGCTCTTTCCTAGTTGACAAGCAGAGCAAAGATGGTCTTTCTCAAACTTCAACCTTGGTAAGCCTCTTACCAGATCTTTCCTTGCAAGATCATTGATGGTACTGAAATTCAAATGATTTAGCCGACGATGCCACAACCATGATTTGTTCTTGGAGGCTTTTGACAATAAGCAAATTGGAGAGGACTTCATCATGTCTTCAACAGAGATAGTATACAAATTGGAGCCACAAGCACCTTTAAGTAATTCCATACCATCTACATCTCTAACATAACA
>BQNB010020776.1:4392-65071 GCA_026074375.1 Tanacetum coccineum | reverse complement strand
GGTATCACTTTTCTTTCGACGACACATCGGTCACGCCTCCGACAAGAGCTCGTGTACTTATTATGTTACCAACCCTAAATATACATCCTCCACCCTTTCTTTCGATGTCACATCGGGAGCGAACCGACAAATGCCCATGTACTTTATTGCGATGGAGTTTGTATATTAATTATTAACACTTAAGGATTTATAACTTGCATCCTTTTTATTACATTTTTATAGATTTTTTTAACATATTAATTTAACACATTATTTTTGCAAATAGAAAAAATTTCATTTTAGAAAACCAAAGTATAAACTTGAACTGAAATTCTTATTTACCAATGATGTTTGACTTCATCATCGATAAAGCTTTTTTCTCTGAATATGTTGATTAGACTTTTAAGAGTAAAACTCTAATTTGTAAAAATTAAAGAGAACACGTATAATTAATCATTTTAAGAACTCCAGGGAAGAAAAACCACAAGTTATTCTTATAAGCCTTTAAGTTTTCCAAATAAACTTTGTTTAGCATCCTAATTCGTAATCAACACTATCATCTCTTATTCTTTGCAATTTAAAATCTCTAATAAAGAAATTCGCAAATACTTAGCCTATATAAAATCCAACTCGGCATATTTAAAATCTACTTGAGATTAGCACAAATTTTCATTTACTAACGATTCAAGTCTAGCATGTTTAAAGTCTACATGAGACTAGCACAAACTATCATCATTAATTGTTAAGGGAGAAAGCTAGAACTCTACACGTTCGATCGGGTCAAAAATTACTTCTTATTCTTACCAACGGAAAACCTACATTCGTGTCTTAACACTTTTTTTTATTATTATTTTTTTTATGACTAAAAATTTAAATTTTTTGCTATTTTTGTGGGAAAACGGGTACGTGAGAACAAAACAATAAGCAGGTAACATCAAATCGATAGATTCCCTCCCCAAACTAAAACGAAACATTGTCCTCAATGTTTAAAGTCGGGTCTCTACGTAAATCTAAGCCGTTTATGAATTATGCAAAGATAAACGTGAATCGATAAGATGAAAGGATATCGGATCTCCCCAAACTAATTTCACACAAAGGATAGGAAGCTCGAGTGAAACGGGATACAACACCGGACACGAGAGGCTTCAGAAATTGTTGGGTGAATCCTGCAAAAATCACAACAAACAACAAACAACAAGAAACGGTCGAGGATAGCCACAACACATCACAACACATTAGTTAGAAAATAGAAAAATAGAAAAGGATAAGCATGGGGTGAACTCCCACGAAGCGGCTTGTTTTTGGTCACCGAGTCACAAGCTTGACTCGATCCCTGAATTTAGTTGTCCTTAGGGAGAGTGAAAATGGAAGAGAAAATCTCAATCGGGCTTTCATTAATGTTTGGACAAACATTAAAGCACATGAAAGTTCCATCCCGATGAGGGGCCACCGGCTCTAAGTGGAGATGCCGGGGTCAAAAATGGTGTCTTCACTCCCGAAGGAGAGAAAGAGAATGAAGGTGAAATCTAAAACAAGGGTGGGAAGGGTGGGTAAAATATCGGCCATAAAATCATGAGGTTTAGAAACACCCTTAAATTCTTTGGTTATCAAAATACCCGCTTCGGGTTTAAAACATTTCTCAATATCCGGTGGTTCTGGTGGAGGACGAGGAATTGAAGGATCATCTTGATGGTCAAGGTTAGGTGACTCATTAACTTCATCTTCGGAATCATCATTCTCAACACCTGGTGGAATTAAATCATCTGGAACAAGGAAAATATCGATCTCTTCTTGAGTGGGCTCACTATCCTCAACGGGGATAGGAGATACGGGAAGAGACTCGATAACTGAACTTTGATTAGCATGAACATTTCCCTGTGACTGGGAAGTTGAAATCTCACAAAGCACTGTCATAAGACTAAGATATTCCTCAAATTCATGATCATTCCTCGCAGGAAGTGTTAAAGGTTCACCGGCGAACTCATGGTGAAGAGGATCACTCCTTGGAGAAAAAGTAATTGAAGATTCATTTTGTTCTGGTTCATGATCAGAAATCACTTCGGAAGCGAGATTATGGGAAGCATCATCACTAAGTAGATTATCAAGAAAAGTTACGTCTCCTTCTGAATCGAAATAACCTTCCTCAAAGTTAGAAGACACTTCCATAGCTAGAAAATCATCGATCTCATCATTATTGTCTTCTGGAGCAAAACACTCGACCTTATCGGATAAAGGTGTGTGGAGTAAAACTGGCTCATCGGAAACGTTGGAATTTTTGATCTCGACATTTTCTTCAATTTCATCAAAAAGAGGATTTAAATTAACTTGAAAATTCTCTTCATGCAAGACCTTCTTAAGAGTCGAATCATCATTACCTGGTGGTAACGAATCAAGAAGAGCAAGTTCATCGGCGATCTTCTCAAAATTATCACTAGTCTTCACCGGAGAAGAACTAGGAGAAGGATCATCAGAATGAGTAGTGGTACTGCCACTAAACGGATCATCTTTTGAGAAATCGATTACAGAAATGGCGTGAACACAATGCTTATTTTTGTTTTTCTCAGATTTATCGGCATAGTAAACAAGTTCTTCCTTTCCTACTCTTAAAGTCAATGTTTCTTCGTACAAATCGATGAGAGCTTTCGCAGTGCGAAGGAAAGGTCTTCCTAAAATAATAGGCACTCTCGGGTCAGGTTCAAAATTAACCACCAAAAAATCCGCGAGAAAAGTGAAACCATTAACTCTAACTACAACATTCTCTTCTATGCCCATCGGGTGAGTAATGGAACGATTGGCAAGCTCGAGTGTCATTCGAGTAGGAGTCAAAGCTTCAAGCCCAAGTTTCTTGTAGATAGAATGAGGTAAAAGATTAATGCTAGCTCCAGAATTGGCTAAAGCGCTAGTCCTATCGAGTTCTTGTAAAGCACACATAATAAGAAATTTTCCCGGATCTTTGAGCTTCTCCGGGAACTTTGATCATGATGATGGCAGAACATTCGCATTCATGATTGTAATGGGCGACTTCCTTGAGTTTCTCTTCTATTCCTTAGCAACGAGCCTTAACCATTTGTTGAATTTCGGCATTTCGACAGTGCATATTTCAATCCAATCTCTACACAGAGTTGTATTGAAACATCTTCAAGAAAACTGGCTATGTTGAGCTCGTTGGTTAACGTTCGTCAAGTCTTACTTTCCATCCTCCTCGGGATATGGTGAAGTTTAGATTGATTACGAATTAGTCTTGGAGAATAAGTATCTTGAATTCAACATTAACGGTTTTTCTTTGCTTTGGTTTTGGGATTTAATGAAAATTGGAATCTTTTTCCTCCTGAGGTGGGACTTGTGCTGTACTTTCTGAATTTTGTTTTTGCACTTTTGTCCATTGACCGTCTCCGGGTTTGATCGGTCTTTTTGAGGATTGAAACAATGGAGTAGGAACAAGAGAGTCGACAGTCCCCTTCCAAAGTCTTACCGCTTCTTGTGGTGATAGCATTAATTTGATGACGAGGGTTATTAACGGTTTAGAATTGGAAAGATTACCCGAATTCGACGTCGAGGCAGAATTATTGAAATTATCACAAAGGGACTTGTCAACAAACTCGTAACATTGACCTTAGGTATTTTGCAAATTTTGACCTTGATTTTGAACATTCTTCAACACCGCATCGTTTGCCTTGACGTAGTTTTCAAAATCCGTTTTCGAAACACCTTGGATTTGAGGCGTAGGAGCCTGATATGGTGGAACTTGGTAAACCGGTGGTTGATTGGTTGTATTGAAAAACTTGACCTGATTTTTTTGATGAGTTGATTCAAATTGTTTCCAACGGTTTTATTCAAATTGAAATTGTTTCCCCTTGAATCGGCCTTGGTTTCCTTGGAGTTGTTTTGGAACATATGGTTGATTAAAACCGGGTTGTCCTCATCTGATATGCCAAATTAGGGAGGATTACTTGAACAAAGTTGTCCAACGCGGCGGTTTGTTGGAATTGATGGATGTTATCATGAAAAGCGGGAAATTCATTCCTTGTTAACGGATAATTGTTGAAATTATGGTTAGAACCACATGTGACACACAACTCCTCGACGCTTGAGCGTAGCGAGGACGTAACATTCTTTTCACTAATCATCTTTTCTAATCGGCTCATTCGAATATCCATTTTGTCTTCAAGAGAAGCGGCGAGTTGTTGAAATTCAAAAGAATTAGAAGGTGTAGAAGTAGAAAGAGGAGCATTCGTACTCACTCTTGGTTCAATTGCACGGCTTCTTGAATAACGAACCTTGGATTTACTCTCAATAATGGCTAAACCATCACGAGGCATCTTATCTAGAAAATTTCCACCCGCGGCGGAATCTAAAGCATCTTGATCATTGGTATTCAAAGAATTATAGAACGTATCAAGTTGATGTAATTCCGAGAAACCATGATGAGGACATTGACGAAGAAGTCCTTTGAAACGTTCCCATGCTTCGTTGAAAGTTTCATTCGGTTTTTGGTAGAAAGTGGTGATTTCATTTCTAAGGTAAGTTGTTTTCGAAGGTGGAAAGAATTGGTTTATGAATTTCGAGACAAGATCATCCCACGTTAGAATCGATCGAGGTGGTTCCTTATCTAGCCAAGTCCGGGCTTCACCTTCGAGAGAGAAAGGAAAAAGCAAATCTTAATCAATGTATTTGGAACTTCGGGATGTCTAAAACAAGAAGAAACTTTGTTGAAAAATCAAAGATGATATGAAGGGTCTTGTTTACCCATAAATTGATTACCCTTGAACAAGGATTAATCAAGTTGTTTAAGCTCAAATTGTTTCCTTGATATCGTTGGGTACAACAATTGCATCTTCGTATCCCTCGAAGGAGCTCTTGTAGCACATTGGAGCATGGACGATTTGTCGGCCATAGGAAACTCGGGTTCTCAACAAAACCATGTTTAATTGTTGATAGTCGAGCGATTTCGAATACGGAGCCTTGAGAACGAGTGCGCATGCACTAAAAATAAAGAAATTAAAAAGTAAACAAAAATTACACTAATTTTTTTGGATTTTTGAATTTTTGATTTTTTTTAATAACAATCTATTTTAAATGGATACACGGAAGACAACTTAAAACCAAATAATCAACTTACTTCACGGTAGCTCTTAAAAATTTCTTCTTAAGGTGAGCCGTATTTCGTAAGTGACACAAATGGCAAGTTTTTAAATCTTTGGTTCGATTTGGGAACTTTTCAAGTTCACCGGAACTTATTTATGATAATACCTCAATTGAGAGTATTATATGTTGGTGTTCGTTTACCAACTTTGTGTATTTTTTTTTCTAAGGACAATTTTTTATTTTTGATTTTTTTAATTTTAATATGATAACTATACTAAAAAGAAAAAGAAAATATTTTTTACTTTTTATTTTTTATATTTTTTTGGATTTTTGAAATATTTAACAAAAATGAAACTTTCGAGGACGAAAGGATCTTCAAACCAAACTCAACAAACGTAAACAACGGAATCTTTAACACAAGTCCCCGGCAGCGGCGCCAAAAATTGATACACAATAAAATATACAATATAATATTCCAAAAAGAGCAATTAAGAACTTTTCTAAAGTCTCCCTTAAGAATAGCTCACTCTAAAAGATATATATAATATATAATTAACCGGGAAGTGTGATCACCCGGGTCGTTTTCCCAACGACTTGTGAAATTGAAACCTTGTTTTAGCTTGGATTATGATTTGAATGAGAGAAAAGATGTTTTTGGGTATCTATTACTACTAAATAAAAGCAACAATTAAAATGAACGATTAAAAGCAATTAAACACTTAAGCAATTAACGGGAAACAAATAAAACGCGACAATTAAGCAAATACACTAAAATTAACTCCTAAAAATGCAAACTTAATTTCTAAACCTAAAATAGGACAAAAGAAAATTTTAAGAAAAAGAAAAATATTTTTTTGATTATTTTTGAATTTATTATGAATTAAAACTAATTTTAATCTAATTAAATCCTAAAAAATAGCAAATTAAGTCCTAAAAAATTAGAAAAATGATTTTTAAACTTAGAAAAGTCTAAAATAACATAAAAACTTAGAAAACTATTTTTAAAATTAAAATCCTATTTTTAAAATTAAAATTAAAAGCTTAAAAATGAAAATAAAAATTTAAAAGTGTTAAAAGTGATTTTTCTGAATGTAAACCTGCAAGTATTTTTTATAAAACTAAAAACTATTTTTTTTTAATTTTCTGAAATTTTTTCCATTTTTTATGATTTTTCAAAAATATAAACTTTAGAAAAATGATTAAAAATAACCTACTTAATAAAAAATTACCAAAAAAATCAGGAAAAGTCTAAGATACTAGCAGTAATCTAAGAAAAATAAGAACACTAAAAAAGCAACTCAAAATAACCCGAAATTGAAGCTTGATAAGCTACGGCTTATATAAGAAAATAGAAAAGAAAAACGTGCTTATTAATTAAATTGTGCAAGAGAGTGTTGGATGAGCTATTGTAGCATGATTGTTAACACGTTGGGTCTTTGAGTAGGAGGTCACGGGTTCTAGTCTAGGCAAGACCCTTTTTACCCCTTTTTTTATTTTTGAAATTTAAAAGCTAAAAATGAAAGAAGACACTTTTTTGAGTATTTTTAATAAAGAGACCATTAGCTGAAACTCAGGAATAAGCTCTCTAGGAGCTTAATAAGGTTCTGACCTCAGAAAGGATGCCATTTAAGAAGCACAAGTTTATCTTGTTTAGGTGACTTATAAGCAGGCACAAAGCATTCATTAAGCTTTAATTACAACTGAAAACTGTTTTGGAAAGCTTATGAAATACTTAATCTAGGAATAAAAAGCTATTTGAGCTAGAAACATTTTAAACTAACTGAATTTAGCAAACAAAGTAGCAAACTCAGGATTAAACATCAAAAGCACAAATTTCTCTTAAGCTAAAAAGCTCAAAAAGCAAAACTAAAGACTGAGCTTATGAGGACTAATCCTACAACCTATGAACTAGCTATATCAACCTAAAAACCTAAACCTATAAGCTGGAAATCAAAATTTAAAAGCTAAAAATCTATCACTACTATTTTTTGGCTTTTGGCTGTTTATGAACTTTTTCAATGCTAAAAATAACCTAACAAATAAGCTGGAAAACAATAAGTAAGTCCTAAATTACATTAAGCTATGACTATTCTATAAGTAAACTGAATTTTAAATCCTAAGACCTATATTTACTAACCTAAAATTGAAACCAAAAGTGACAGAGTGTAACTTTGTTACCACTGCTAGTGCAATGTCAAAGGCCAAAGCATAAAGTTGCAGGTGTCCTTAATGGACTAACCTGCACTACACACTCATTAATGAGTGACTTTAACTCAAAGCAAGCCAAGAACCAAGCCAAGATGGCCGTGGTAAAATATTTACAAGAGATATAAAAGAAAATTTACCCTGTGCTAAAAACAACCAAAGTTAAGAAGCCATACCTTTTTATTTATCAATAAAAACTAACTCTAAAAACTGAATTAACTACTAGTCCTAAAACTGATAACAAAACCTAACCCACATCAAATTGCACAAGTCATTATGACTTTTTAAAGGTCAAACTAGCTAAATCCAAACACTCCTTAACCGATGACAGATTTTAAAATAGCTTATGAAATTAAGATTTAACAAACTAATCTTAAGTTCTAGATGTTATTTAGCTTATAATGACCCTAATAAACTTAAAATCAACAAATGATTAAGCTAAATTCTAAACTTAAGATCTACACTACTCTAACTGTATTTTTGGATTTTTAAAGCTTTTTTATGACCAGAAATGATAACTCTAAGATTTTATGATATGATAAGCAAAACAGATAAAAAAACACGACTTAAAAAGCTAGAATAAAGGTAAATAAGCACTTATAACAAACTGTTTAAGTTTAATAAAATTTAAACTGAAATTTCTACACTATTAAGCAATAATTAAGCTAAAACTTAAAATTAAAGAATAACTTTACAATTAGCCTAGCTAAATAAGGCTTTAATTCTCTAAGCTAATCTACTGCTCCTGCGTATCAGATGATAAGCCAGGTACAGTCTTGGGAGCTCTTCCAAGGCTAGCTCCCCTTCCATTTAGCTTAATAGTCTACAAGTCAAGGTAAGATTTTAGTTAAACTGATTTTAGATATTTAGGTATGATTAGGATTGAATTAAGCTCAAATCATGAGCTTATAGACTCATGAGAGTTGCTGAGCTTATTAAGAGCTTATCAATCAAACTAGAGCTTAATTGAGAAATTAAGAGCTTATGTATGTAAAACAAAGTAATGTAAACTAAAGTGAATTTTTATTAATGATCAAAACGGATTACAAGAGATTGAAATATGAAAATTACAATTGAACTAAAAACTTAATAAGCTAACTTTTTTACTTAAAGGAAAAATTACAAGAAAAATGAAGATTATGTGTGTGTGTGTGAGGTGATATATAGCAATCAATTACGGAAAATCCCCTGTTTTGGGACTGAGCTTTTTGGGGGGAGCTATTTAATAGCAACTCCCTGATGAAGCTTCTTAGTCCTGGAGCTCTCCATCACAACCGCTCCCATTGATCTCTGCCATTCATTCCTCCTAATGATTGGATCTTCATTGTAGTTCGTTGGATCAAGTTTGTGCACACACGGATTGCCAGCGTGGCAATCCGTGATGTGACACTTGTGTTTCTTTTGAGAGTATATCCAGTGTAAATCCATCTATCCCTTGTGCTTCTTTGCCTTAGCCTTGATCCGTACTTAATGGGCTTGACCAATAAGAAGGCTTGATGATGAAATAACCCTGCCACTTTGAGCTTTGGCCCCTAAATTACTCTTTTGAACCTTCAATTGGGATTTGCCCCATGGTTTTACCCCTAGGTTAAATGAGGGAGATGATGAATAGTGTTAACAAGTTTTGGCGCGTATTTTTGACTGAGGGTGGGTAAATGGGATAAGTTTGGGTTATTGGCAGCTTTAATCCCTGTGGTTTTATGAAATTTAAGTCAAGTGAAACCAAGGTGCCCTACATCTTTCATTTTATGCAAGAAAGGTCCCTAGACTTTTAGTGATGGGAAATGGGTTAGGGTATTGGACTTTTGTTTTGGGCTTTAGATCCGGGTGAGTTTTTTTAAAGGGTTTTGGCCCGTTTAAGCTTAGGGATAAGTTGTGTAATCTTTTGAAAACTTGAGGGACTGAAATGATACTTTGGGGGTTTTGTCCTTTTGTGGGTTGACTTCTGTTGACCAGGGTTTGACCAATTTGACTGGAGGTTGACTTTTTCTGGCTTTGGCTTTGAATCTTTGGCTTCTCTTATACTCTTCTGATTCCTGTGTCCGTGTTTGCCCGTTTTTGACTGTTTTCTTGTGATTTTTGATATATCCGTACCTGCACACACAAAACACAAAAACAAGTATATTTTTGCCATTTTAAGTCTGTTTTGGGTCTAATTGGGCTATTTTAGGTATAAACGGATATGTGTATTTTACACATATCAATCTACTTAAACAATCAAAATCAGCTTAATACCTATGCTTAATATGGATTTTGGTTGCTTGGATGATAAGCTTACTCTGGAAGAGTTTATTGGATTTTACTAGCTTATCCATGTGATAAGCTAGAGCTTGTTGACAACTCCTGAGCATTTAAAGCCTTTGTTTAGCTAAGGCATTTGTAAGTTTCATTTTTCCTTTTCTGTCCTTGATTCCTTAGTTTAAAACTGCATCTGCTTATGTTCAGCTTATTTCTAGCTTAATTGTGCTTATTATTGTGTTATTGTGCTTAATGATTATGTCTGATTATCCGTTCTTAAGACTTATAGTCTAGATTTTAGTTTTCTTAATTTAGTCTTATAAATCAATAAAAATTAAAAAAATATTAGTATAGTGAGTAGTTTAATGATTCTGGCTTATTTGATTAATGGTGTAAGTTCATTAGGCCTGTTAAAAGTTAATTGATATATGGTATTGGTAAATTTCATCTTAAATCTCATTATCAAAAGCTTAAAATGAAGCTGGTTGATTTTAAAGGGGTGTTTGGGTTAGCAGTACTAACTACAAGTTAGTAATGTTTAAGGACTTTGGTCTTTGGTTGTTGGTTTTAATCTCTCAACTAAGTTTGTTTGAACTGGATTTATGAGCTAGTTTAGAATTATTCAAGTTTTTCATAAGTTAGTTTAATATAAACTCAAATCTGTTTAGCCTAAGTTGCATAATTAAGTTTCAATCATTTCTAGTGATAGACTTTGCCTTATTTGCTGCTAAGTTAGTGTTTGATTAATGTTAAAGAAAGACTCATCAAGCCTGCACTAATTATAGTAAAGGTTTGGTTCATTTAGATGCAAACTGCACCAGATAAGAAAAACAGCCATTTTCAACACAAATTTTTAGTAGGTAAAAGTTGTTCTTAGATTTTGATTTTCAGCATACAAGTAGATCTAGGGTAGTGGTTAATCTGTTTCAAATTAGTTTTCAAAAATAAGTTCATTAGCATATCTGTTTTTAGCTTTTAAAATAGCTTTTTGTCTTTTCAAATTCAAAAACCAAACTCAGATAAATCTAAGTGTTCTTAGTGTATAAGCTGTTTTCAACAAGCCTTTTCATTAAGCTCCTCAATTTCAAAATGGTTTTAAAAAGTTGTTTTAAGTAGTATTTTAGGTGTACTTTTTAGGGTAATAAGCTAAAAGTCCATAAGGATCCTTTAGCTTATTTAAAAATAAGCTCAAAGGTGCCTTAAGGGGCTGTTTGGTTAACAGTTTACACTAAAAGAGCTCATTTCTTTATTTTAGCTTATCTGCTTATTGTTATGGCTTATTTAGGTTTAGTTTAGCTTTTTAGGTTAGTATAGGTCCAATATAGCTTATTTGATTTTGTCATTTACTTATTTGAGCTTATTTGCTTTCTAGTGTAAAATTTTAAGTGTTTTAAAGCTTTTTAGCTCTTCTGTCATTGTAGCTTATCAATTGTGCTTATTTTTAGCTCTTATGTGCTTATTAGATATAGCTTTTAATCTGTTTTATCTTATTTAACTTTCCCCTTAGCTTATTTGTTCTTAAAAAAGCCAAACAGTTTGCATTTTATAGGTTTATAAGGATTTGTCTAATTCCTTCTGACTTATTTAGCTTTGTTTCTTAACTTATTTTAGTGTTTATAAAAATAGTTGTTGTTTTGCAAAAGTAGCTTATTTTTAAGTATTTTCAAAAGTTATAAAAAATGGAAAAAATTAAAACACTTGGGAAAGTGGGAAGCCCCGGGTGAGCAAGGCTCAAACCCGGGACCTCTACCACCTTCACCAAGCGTTTTAGCCCCCACTAGTACGACACAACCATCCACGCAACATTAGTCCCATGCATGTTAATCCTTTGCATCGATTTATATATTTATATACATTTTAGATCCTTTTTTGTGTTTATAAGGCTTTGTGGCTTATTACACAGCTTAATTCGATAAGCTGTGTTTCTAAGCTTATTTTTTCTAGATTCCTTATTGTCCAAACTATTTTTTTGAAAAATTTTTTTTGTTTTTTCAGAATTTTTTATAATAGTTTAAGTATTTTATAAACATTTATTTTTATTAAAATTTTTAAAAGTCATAAAAAATAAAAAAATAATCAAAAAATCTAATCTTCTTTTTAGAAAATTTTCTTTATCATATAGTTTCCTTCAAGAAATTAGTTTGGCTTCCGTAAGGTTAAAAATTGCAAAATTTCAATTTTTAAAGAACGGGATTCGTTTTCCCGTTCATGTTTATCCGTGTTTTATAAGCTCCAATTCAACTCTGTTTTTTTCTAGATTTCTTTAAAACTTACTTTTTAGAGTCATTAGAGGCGTATTAAAATGAAAAATATCATTTTAGTTTTAATTTTGTAAATTGTAGGGTATTTTAATCAACCGTTTAGGGTTTTCCCGTTTGCGTTTTTAGTTAAAGTTTGAATTTCCCGTTGATTCGTGTATATATACACATATAGAATAACACAAATGCAAATCTCAACCAAAATCCCTTAACCAAGGCCAAAAAGGTCAAAATCTACAAAAGAGTAAAATATATAAGAATCATAATAAAAAGATTCGGAAGAGATATATCCCGGATCGTATGTCACCAACGAGGCTGCAATTGAAAGTTCTCCTGGTTTGAAGAGAAATTGGACAATGATTGAGAATAATGATTATGAACACTGATATAATTACCACAAAATTAATTAAATAAAATCTAATTATATTCTACTTGGAAACAACCTATAGGAAATGAGATCTTAAAAACTACGGGAAACAAAATTAGTTATAGGGGGAATCCTAAAATTAGATTATACTAAAATACGGAACAGAATCAGGATCGAGAGATCTAAAACTAAAAATTAAGAGAAAATAAATATAAATTAAATCAAAAATCAAAATAACTTCTACATTAACTATAATTTGAAAAATAATAAACTATAACTAAAACGGAGGAGTCGTTTTTAATGTAAAACGAAAAGAAACGTAAAATGCACAGCTGGGAAAAACGGGTCTAAGACTGAAAATTAAGAAAATAAGCCTATACTAAAATTTTATATTTTTCCTAGACACAAAATGACTAAAAGAAAAATTTTGCAAAAAGAATATATTTTTTTATAGATTTTTGGATTTTTATGAATTTTTAAAGATTAAAAACTATTAAAAACTAAGAAAATAGAAAAAGACAAAAAAAAAAAAAGTATAAAAATTCTAACAAAATAAAATTAAATAAATAAAGGTTAAACAATTCTAAAATATAAAAATGCCCAAATTTCTACTGTTAGTAAATTAAAAGTAATTAAACTAGTTAATTTTAAACCTATTTAAAATATTAATTAATATAAATAAACTAACTGTGGTTAACCTAAGGGACTAACAGTGAAAAGGAACAAGACTAATAAACGGATAACAGGCTAACTAACCACTTGGGCACTCTAACAATTATAACTGAAAAGAAAGAATTACACAAATGGTCCCTGAGGTGGACCCCGATTACAAAGTAGTCCAACTAGCTTATTATCAAAAAGCTATAAAAGAAACTTGGTTAAGGCTCAAGGGAGTAAATTATTAGTAAAAGCACTTATGCTTTTTGCTTTTTACTCACATGAATAAGCTAAAAAGTGAGCATTTGGACTGCAAAAAGCCCAATAAGCTTGAGAGCTTATCTTTCTCTTATCCTTATTGGGATTTAAGCTATCACAAATATAGCTAAACTATGGGGGACAGATAAATAGGCTAGGGGAATCCTAAAATAAGCTAAGTTATCTAGAATAAGCCCTAAAATAAGCTGGAAATAACTTAAGCTATGTTAACAGCTTATAAAAGAAAACAGAAAAAAGGCTACTTTAAGGGCTAAATAAGCTATACTAGAGGGTGAGTTAAGCTAAGAAATTTTGGGGAATTAAAGGACTAGTAATAAGCTATAATAAAAGCTAAAAGAAACTAGGGGCTTAATACAAAATAAGCTAGATAAAAGAGGCTAAAGTTGGGTGCTCAGCACCAGGGGAAATAAGGCAGTGAGCTTAAGGGCTTTTTGAGCTTATACAATAAGCTCTCAAGGGCTTTTTAGCCAAAACCAAATACAAACAGATTAAAAGGGTATGTAATTAAGCTTATTTCCAAAATTTGAGAGCTTAGGAAACAATATAAGCTGCTGAATTTGTGGCTTGAAAATGGGGGTTCTTAAAAAAATGCAAAGCCAAAATTTTGACTTATTTTGTCAAAGTAAAAGGGACAGAAAAAAAGGGCTTGGTTAAAGTGGCTAGAAACAACACAACAAGCACACAAATAGTGTGCTTAAGCTGCATAAGCAGCTTAAGCCTTTAAGCTCAAGTTTGCTTATTCAAATTTTGACAGAAACCAAAAGACACTTAAAAATTGATTTTAAAACTAAGAATGGTGATTTAAGTAGCTTGATTAACCCCACACACTCAGCCAAAGTTGGCTGAGTGCACTTGACCCATAACCAACCCAAAATGACCCATTTTGAGACTAAACCAAACACCCCCTTAATTTATAAAAAAGCTTTTTAACTGAGTTTTGGTGAAATAAAGCTGAGATAAGTGATTACAAGTGAGTTTTAATAACTCTTAACACATGTTTAAACAAGTTAAACAGAATTAAACAGCTTAAATGATGCTTGAAATTTCGACAATAGCAATTTTCTCAAAAAACTCTTAACTTTTATTAAACTGAAATTATTACAACATAAGCTTAAAAAACAAACTGAATATACTTAAATTCTTAAAAGGAAGACTTGGAATTAAAATTTAAGCTAAAAACATAAAAAAATGGTGTGTTTTCGGCTTGCTCTCTTGGCTCTTTTATACAAGTCTTCAAAGACTTGTAGCTCTTGGCTGTGCGCTTGTTGTGAGAGTAAAATGCTCCAAGGTCAAATCCTAACCCTTCTCTTGGCTTCTCTCCATCTCACCATTGATTGGGTGCATCGGGGTTGAGTGTTTATGTCAGGGGAGAGGATATAGGTGTCATTGGGTTGTGGGGAAAGGTGAGGGTGAGCTGTGAGGGGAACGTTGTTAGGTGGTTTGGAAGAAAACCGTGGGAAATGCTGGTAAAATTGGCGGGTACGGGTGTGTAACAGTTTTATGGTTGCAGATTTTAAAAGAAAGATTGAAAGATGCAACTTTAGCCCCTCACTATCTATCTCTTTTCATTTCTTTTCAGCCGAATTTATTTTAACATGATGTTAGCAAGTGTGCAGGTTTAGTCCCTGCGTTTTATAACTAAAGAATTAAGAAAGGGGTTTGGTAAATTACAAAAGTGGTCCCTCTGGTTTTATAACAAAAGAAAACAAAGAAGGATTTGGATAATTGCAATAATGGTCCCTGCTGTTTATAACTAAAAAGAAATAAAAAGAGTTTTGGTTAATTGCAAAACCAGCCCTTGTGTTTTATTTTTTCATTTTTTCTTTATAAAACAACTTTTAAAACTTGCAATTTAGCCCCTAAAGTTTATAAAAAAGGATTTAGGCTTTGTTGGGCATGGTTTTGTATTGGGCTGTATTGGGTTTGGGTTTGGGTTGGGCCCAATAAGGTGTGTGGGCTTGTATTGGCCCAATTGGGTTTAGTCTGGGGCCCAATAAGGGATAGGCTTGGTTATGGCTTTTCAGCCCATTAAGGTGTTGGTTGGGTTTTGTTGTACAATGGCGAGATGGCTGTTCAAGGGCCAGGATTGGGTCTTCAAAGTCCTTCACAGTCTTTGTCAATTGCACACAAATTGGGCTGTTTTAATTGATTGAGGCCCATTTGGTCTTCACACTAGTCTTCATAATATACTATTGAGCCTTTCCGGGCCCATCAGATGGGTTAAGATTGCATTCAATAGTATCTATCAATTTCCGTCTGCTTAGGGCTGACTTATTGGCATTTTTGGATTTGCCTTGAGATTTGCACAGTCTTTTCCATCCATGCTCACTTTTGTCATTTTAGCTGATTTCCATGTCTTTTTGATGATATCCACTTCCTGCACAATACAAATGCAAAACAAACATATATTTGGCAGTTTTTGTCTGTTTTTGGTCATTTAAGCTCGTTTTTAGAGGTAAAAGATATGTGTAATTAAGCACTTATCAAATCCCCCAAACTAAGGTATTTGTGTGTCCTCACTCAAAGTTAATGAAGTAAACACGTAAGCCCGTTTACACCAATTTTTCTGAATTTACACTAACCTACAACTAATATTATGGGGATTTCTCATTTTTTTAACAAGTTCGACTTTCTTTATTATATTAATACTGGGAATCATAGAATGAGAAGCGTCCGTAGAGTGATCTCCGTATGTCCTGAACGGATAATTTCATCGTCCTCTGCGCTTTTGCACAAGTTCCAAGCTAATCAATGGATAACACGATCATTGTCGATATAAGTTTATATGTTAAAAGCCCTCGATACTTATGACTTGTGAATTTTCAACTCCAACAAGGAAATACGATTGAATTTTGAGTAACTCTTTTAATTTAACCATAGACCAACATATTTTCAAAGTCATAATACAAGATGAATCATGACTCAAAGCAACAACTTATTAAACTTCTACTTGATTTCGAGATTTAACTTTAGAACTTTAGCAACATATTCAACATCATAAACATAATTCCTTTAAAGCTTTAGGAATGCGTTGCTTAGTTTAACCCCTACCTCGTGTTAAACGAGCAGGATATCACATACCAAACGACCGTGTTCTTAGTTGAAAACCCATCCCCGTTGCTAGCGTAGTGGGAAACACATCAACACCTTTAATCCTAAAAGGCTAAGGATGGGTGTCTTTAGTTTAGATACCCGTCACCTAACCTTTCTTCCAAGTGAAGATATTCACACACACCAAATTCCCTAAAGCAAAGACGACTATAGTTGATCCCCACCTCGATGCTAGGAGTGGGATATCACGACACATCTTTTACTTGCTCCATAATATCAACTGCATGCTTCATTGGCAAAATTTCAATATTCATGCATTTTTGCATTCACATTTCATTCATGCTTCTTTGGCATTTATCTTTTAAATCACTATAAAATCTCGCTTTGAAAACTCAAGTTACAAATTTGAAGCTTTCTCTGAAAACATCGATTGACTTAGTGGAAATTAAATGGAGTACGTATGATTATGTGGATTAAGAAATCTCTTTACGGGAGAGAAAACCACAAGTTACTTGTATAAGTTTTTAGAAGAATCTTGCTTGGCACATAAACTTATATTTAACTCTATCATTTCTCGTTCTTCACATTATTAAAATTCAAAGCAATAGAATTCGTGAAAGCTTGGCCTAAAGGAACTAGCTAGGGCTCAACACGCCCGATCAAGTCAAAAAAATTATTCTTATTCTACCCAAAAGAAAAGCAAAACTGCGACAAAACACTTATTATATTTTTGAAAATTTTTCAATTTTTTCATTTTTTTGGTATTTTGGTGGTAAAAACGGGTTTACGTGGTAACAATGCTGCAGGCAACAATCAAATCGAAGATACCCCCCCAAACTAGAACTAAACATCGTCCTCGATGTTTTGAAGGGTACTACATTAATCCTAAGGCCATTTATGAGGTATGCCAAAAGATAAAACGTTAGTCGATAAGATTAGGATATCGGATTCCCAAATGAAGCTGAGGATGTGAAACTCTTGATGAATGACAAAACTGAGAGTCTTCACAATCCGGGCAATCCTGGACAATAACAACAACATGGAAACACGGGTAATGGAAAAGACAAGCTATCTTACACAACAACAACACTTATTACAACTACGGATAAGCATGGGGTGCCTCCCACGAAGCGCTTGTTTAGGGTCGCGATGCTTGACCCATCACAAGGATTTATGGATCCTTGAGGAAACAAGTGGAAATTAAAATCATCATCGGACTTTCATTCAAGTGACTACGATAAGTATTGAATTTCATGAAAGTTCCACTCTTTTTGAGATACATCCGGCTTAGAAGAATGATACTTTTGAAATGCCGGGATCAAATATGGTGTCTTCATCCCCACAGGAGAGAAGATAAGGTGGAATAACGGGAATGAAAAGAAATGGGAGAAAGATCCATACAACATAAGCGAAAATGGATTCACTAGAAGGTATGAAATCTAACTCAAGGGTGGGCAAAATATTAAGCACATGAACTCTTGGTTCTCTTTTTTGGAAAATATTTCCCACCACATCCATTGTGAAATTGCCCAGCTCGGGCTCATCCTTAAAGAAACAATCATACTCTGGTTGAGATATGATTTGAGCGAGTTCATCGGCGAACTCCTCATGAAAATCACTCCTATTGGAAGGATGATATGAATTGATCGAAAGATCAAAGATGAACGAATCATATTTAGAAAAAGAAGAATCAGAATAAGTAGTGGTACTGCCACTACTAGTCTCTTCAATGTGATCGTTTGAGAAAGCTTCATAATCTGGAAGAGATAAATCTGAAGGAGTAGTGGGACTGCCACTACTAGGCTCTTCCAAATTAAAGCAGAAAGTTTCCGATTCGGGCAAAGAATTATCAAAGGTGTTAGTCTCCTCCAAGAAAAGGTTAGGAAATGTGGAGGTAGACTTGGTCACAACAACGGAAGATGGAACGGGATTATCTTTTAATGCTTTGATTTTAGCAACAAGACGATTGACATTCAACAATTGAAGGGTATCGTCTTTGATTAAAAGAATGTCATCCTCAATCCTTCCAACTTCTGGAATAACAATCTCCATCACCTTCGAGCTAACTGGCTCAGAATTGGGAGGTGATGCCTCAACATACTCGACATCGTTACTAGAGAAGGAATCTTCATCAGTCGAAGTAGAATCAACGTTAGAATCAGAGAAATCCTCAGATTGATCTTTTGAAATGTCAAGAGGCGGAGAATTGTCATGAAAAGGCACATCACACACTTTGGGAACACCTTTGGACTCACTTGGGATTGGGACAAGGATTTCAACACTAGACTTTATGAATTCGTCCGATTCCGTTGCCGAAATTGTGTCAAGATGCTCATTCTCCATAATTAGAGAGTTTGCGGGCTCCTCGGTTGATAAAACAGGTGTGATTGCAATGGTATAGTCATTGTCATCATCATCATCACAAATCTTCCAATAGCGCTCTTTAGCCGCTTGCTCTTCTGCAATTCGCTTCTCTTCTTCTTTCTTTTGCATAGCTTGAGCAATCAAATCATGCAAGGTTGTCATTTGAGTATTTAGATGCTCACATCTAGATTTGAATTGCTCATTTTGAGAATTGAAAAACTCATTTTGAGATTTTAAGATCTGATGATAGACGGTATATTGCGGAGGTTGAAATTGGTCAAGACCGAAAGAATTAGAATCATAGCAAGGATTTTGCTCATGATAATAGTCTTCATTCATTGGTTGACACTGAAAAGTCTCATGAGGACCTCCACAATAGTTACAACAAAGGAATTGTTGTTGAAGACTTTGAGGATTTTGTGAGAAATTAAAGTCTTGATTGTAACACAGTTCCGATTGGATAAACGGAACTTGGGGTGAACAATCGTAACCATAATGAACATTGTTTCCAAAATTCTCATAAGAATGAGTCGGGGGTTGTGGAGATGGGTTTGAATAATCGGGAGTGTTATTAGATGAGTACGGAGTTAAAACATTTGGTGTTTCACTCCGAATCTTACAATAAAAACAAACTCCATCATATTCATTGCAACCACATTTTTGGCATTGACCAAAAATTTTTGGTATTTGCACACTTTTTCGAGCTTGTGGGATCTTATCAACAGTTTGTTTGGTTGGTTCCGGATTAGAGATAATCGGAGTTTTCGGTGGACAATTATAACCAATATGAGCACCTTTCCCACAAGACTTACAAGTGCATCGTTGACAAAAGATGCCATCTAACGAATCACCACACTCGCAACAACACTTTTGGTCGATTAGTGGAGATTTTTGTGAGGAATTGACACTGGGGTCTTGTTTGACAACGAATGGCTCTCGAGGAGCATTAACAACGTTGGAATTGTCATTGGATGACTTGGAAGTATTTTGAAACTTTTGAAAAGCTTTCTCCAATATCTTTCGTGTCAGGTCACATTCTAGACAATTAAGACCATGCAACAGGTCTCCACAATCGAAACAAATTCTTTCAATCTTAATGTGTTGTTGAGACGATTCGGGCATTGGAACAAGAATCTTGTTTTTGAGTTTCTCTTTTGAACAACAAAAGGCTGAAGTGTGCAAATTTCCACAAGCCGAACATGCTTTAATCGCTTTAAGGCGACAATCGAATGATGTCATAAGAATTAAATAGATAGAGGGATAAGGAAAGAATTAACTGATACGAAGAAAAAGAAGATTATTTTTGGTTTTTCGAATTTATTAACAATCATATTTCACAATTGGACAAAATCGGATAGACAACTTAAACCTGATAATCAATCTTACTTCACGGTAGCTCTCAGAATGAAAAACGCACAGGTGAGCGGAGGAGAGGGATAGCGCGAAGCTTATTTCTCCTTTCGGGTCGTAGTTCCTAGGAACAACCCTCCTTATACCCACTTTATAGTTTGTTAATCAAATCGAGGTGAGCCGTACGTCGTACGTAAGTGACACAGATGGAAGTTTTAAATCTTTTGTTCGAGTTGGGCGAATCTCAATTGTTCACCGGAACTTTTTATGATAATACCTCAGTTGAGAATTTTATATTTTGGGTTATTTTACCAATAGTGACTTTTTTTTTTATTTTTTTATGGAATTTTTTTTTTTTTTTTTTTTTTTTTTTTTTTTTTTTTTTTTAATATGATATGTACTATTAAAAAGAAAAGAAAAAATTATTTTTGTGTTTTTTTAATATGAAATATTAATAATGAAAGACAAGAGTTCGATCAAAGTCGGATAGAAATCGTAGCAAATGGCGCCCGGCAGCAGCTGGCGCCAAAATTGATTCGCTGCGATATATATATAAAATGTATAAGAATCCAAATAAATATAAAAAGATTCGCGGAAGAGATATTCCCGGGTACGTCTGTCACCAGAAGCGACGGCTGCAATTTGAAAATTATCCTGGTTTGATGAGAATCTGAATGATGGAGAAACTGATATGATTAGAAAACTAAAAATAAACTTAATTTAATCTACGGGAAAACAGCAATAGGAAAATGGGTCTTAAATAAACTACGGGAAGAAACAAAATTAGTATAAAGAAATCTAAAATTAATTTAATACTTAAATGGACGGGGAACAGAATTAGGATATCGGGAAAGCCTAAATACTAAAAATTAAGAAAATAAATGCTAATTAAAATTTAAAATCAAATTAAATTCTTATTTAACTTAACTTGAAAAATAAAGTAAACTAGAACTAAAAACGGAGTCGTTTGAACTGTTAAATGAAAAGGAAACGTTAAAATAGCACCGCGGTTAAAAACGGTGTACTAAAAACTGAATTTTATAAGAAAAATGTAAGCCTAACACTAGATGTTTATATTTTTCCTAGACACTAAATGACAAAAGAAAATTTTGTAAAAAATGAAATATATTTTTTTATTAATTTTTGGATTTTTTTATGAATTTTTAATGATTAAAAAACTAACTTAAAACTAAGGAAAATAGAAAGAAGACAAACAATAAAAGTTTATATTAAAATTCTGAAAAAATGAATATTAATAAAAGGAAAAAATTAACATCATAAAAATATAAAATGCCAAATTTTATGAATTAAATAATATAATTAAACTAATTAAATTTTAACCTAAATTTAATGGTAAATTAAAGTAAATAAACTAACTGTGAGATTAACTGGCAAGGGATCTAACTCTGTGTCTGTAATACCTAAAGGACTAACTGCGAAACTAAACACTAACTAAAGCACGAACTCATTAACTGTAGAAAGGTGAATTACACAAATGGTCCTGATGTGGACCACCGGGAATAACAAATATGGGTCCAAAGTGCTTATTAGCCAAAAACCTAAAAAAAGCAAACTTATTCAGGGGACTTAAGAGGAACATTTTTTTGTAGAGAAGCACTTTGTCTAAACTCGCCTTAGGGGAAAATAAGCCAGAAAATTAAGCTCTTTAGGACAGGAAGGGCTTAAAAGCCTTTATGGGCTTATTTCTTTTCTTTTTGAGGATTAAGCTGATAAAATAAGCTATAAACTAATAGGGACAGTAATATGCAAAGGGGAATCCTAAATATAAGCTATTGATTCTAGTAAGTCTACTCAATAAGACTGAGAACTAATATTAAGCTATGCTAAACAGTTTATAAAAGACAGAAAAATGGCAACTTTAAGCTATTATTAAGCTAAGCATTAAGGGGAAATAAGCTATGAGATTTTGGGATTATAAAGGACTAGTGATAAGCTATAAAGAAAAGCTAAAAGAACTAGGGGCTTAATACTAAGCTGGCTCAGGTTTGACAACGGGAACTGGGAGACATTTTCTTAGCAACATAATGCATAGTGGCTGAAATTGGTTGCTCAGCACGGGTAAATATGGCAGTGAGTGTGGAGGAGGTTTTTGAGCTTATGAAAATAAGCTCTTATGAGCTTTTTAGCCCAACAACAAAAGCACAACACAGATAATGTGGGGAGGGCAAATTGAGCTTATTGTCAAAACTTTGGGGCTTAAGCCTATTTATTGATGCTGATTTTGGGGATACACTGTGGGAAGTTTTCAAAAATTATGCATGTATACATTTGCTCCTACTTGGTCCAAACCAAAAAGGACAGCTACAAGGGGTTGATGTAAAACTGGTTAGAAACACATAAACAAGCACACAATTAATGTGGCTTGTAGAGCTGCTTATGCAGCTTGAGCCTTAGCGCTCAAATTGGCTTGATTCAAATTTTGACAGATTATATATAAGGGAACATTAAAATCTTGTTTCTAAATAATAATGATAATTGTAATGGCCTAATGAAGCATACTCAGCTCAGCAAATGTTGGCTCGAGTGAGCGTTGACCCATACCAAACCCATGGGTGACCCATTTTAACACTAAACCAAACACCCCTTAATGTAGTAAATCGGGTTTTAGCTTTTTTCAATGAAGGAATGGCTAGAAAAGTGATTAATAAGTAGGTTTAACATTTAACTCATTCTTACACAATTTTAAAACAGAATTAAAAGCTGATGATATTTCAAATTTTGACACAATGTAGCCAATTTTTCTCAAAACTCTTAACTTTTATTAAAAATGAAAGTTATTTTACAACATAGGCTTTAAATATAATGAATTACCACTTAAAATGATTTAAAAGAAAAGACTTGGAATTGAAAATTAAGCTAAAACATAAAAAAAAAGGGTGGTTGTGTTCGGCTTGGCTTCTCTTCTTTTATAGAGGCTCAAAACTCTTTGGGTCTTTGTTGTTTCTTGTGAACGGTTGCAATGCAAATCCAGTGCAAATCCCTTAGCCCTCATATGCCTTCTACTTGATCTCAGCATGGATGGGGTTCGTATGGTTGAGAGTGTTCTGTTTGGGGAGGGGGGGTTATAGGGTCATGGGTAAGTGGGGATTTGGTGGATGGTGAGCTGTGAGTGTACTTAGGATAGTGGTACTTGGGCGTGTGTTGAAGACGTGGGGTGAGAGGGGTTTTATCGTATTTGGCGCCAAGTGGTTTCGAGTACCGTTATAGCTTAACAGGATTTTTAAAAGAAAGGTTTGGAAAAGTTGCAACAATTTGGTCCTCCAGTTTCTCTCTCATTTTCATGTCTTTTAATGCACACAAGTTTAGATTATACAAGTTTTAGAAGTGATTAAGAATCTATGACACCCTCCGTTTTTATAAAAGAAATAAAGAAAGGTTTAAGGTAATTGCATAAATGGTCCCTGCGTTTTATAACTAAAAGAATAAAAGGGATTTTTGGAAATTGCGATTATAAGCCTGTGGTTTTCTTTTCTTTTTGTTTCTCTTAATAAAACAACTTTCAAATTTGGCAATTTAGCCCCTAAGTGTATGAAAAATGTTTTTGGGCTTTTGTTCGGGTTGGGTTTGTATTGGGCCCTTTGGGTTTGGGGTGTGGGCCCATTAAGGTGTGGTGGGCTTGTATTGGGGCCCATTGACTTGGTATGGGCCAACCTAGGTACAGGTTAGTTATTGGGCTTTTTCAAGCCTCCAATGAAGGTTATGGAGTGGGTTTTGTGTGTACAATGGTGAGAGTGGCCTGTATATCTGGGCTAGGGATTGGGTATTTCTATGTCTTCACAGTCTTTTCGTAAATGCACACAAATGGGCTGTTGTAAAATGATTGAGGGCATTTGGCTCTTCCAGTTCTTCATTGATTTTACTATTGGGCTTTCACCGGCCCATCAGATGGTAAAGATTGCATTCAATAGTATTCTTCTGTTCGGCTACGCGTTTGATGCTGATTTCTTCAGTATTGACTCTTGACTTTGGCATTTTTGGACTTTGGCCTTGATTTTGCACAGTCTTTTCCCCATTTCCATGACTCAGTTTGTCATTTTGCTTGGTTTTCTGTCTTTTTTGCATGATCCACTCTTCCTGCACAATACAAATGCAAAACAAACATATATTTGGCAGTTTTTGTCTGTTTTTGGTCATTTAAGCTCGTTTTCAGAGGTAAAAGATATGTGTAATTAAGCACTTATCAATGGTTATAGAGAACTAGGTGGTTGAGCCTAGACTATAGCTTAAGAGTCCCTCATATAGATGCATTTAGGGCTTATGTGTAACTATATACTAATTATGCTTATTTTCCCAAAGTTTTATAAAGTACCTTATACTATATACTATATATATATAAGTTCAGTTTTCTTTGTTATTTCGAGATCTGTGTCCTGATATAGTCTATGTTGGTCAAGGGATGCATCTTTTTGTCACTGTAAATAGACTTTTATTAACTAAAGTTGTAACTACACTTTTTAAATGTGAGAGAAGCAAAAAAAATTGAGTTACACTTTTTTTAGTGAGACTTTTTTGACTTTTGGTGACACTTTCAAGTGTCATTAGATGACAACTTTTTTTAGTGCAGATCTAAGTTCGTAAAGAAGAGTTACTACTCTCAACTTCCGAAATTAACATCTGATGAGAGGCTGAAAATACTTGGTTTGAGTGCATGAAACTCTTGTTTGGGGTACTTAATAGGAATAGTTTGAGTAACTAAGACCATACCCAAAATCAAAAACTGTTTTTTCGTTGTAGAATCGGTATGTTCGACCAGGGTAACCAGATGATGGGCAGGGTCTCATTCGCATATCCATCATTTCCACATTTGCAAATTCTTTTGGATACGATGTCATTGGTAATTTTCTTCCTGCAACGAAAAAATAAAATAAAAACTTAGCTTTGACTTTTAACGTAAAAGTCAAACAGGCTACTTTTCAAAACATTAGCTAAATATGGTTTGTTTTACAAAAGTGAAACCGCACAATGATTTCAAAACAATGATTTTCCTCCTGATTAGTTTGACTTAAAAAGTCAAAGTAAAGCTCACATGGATTACGATCACCAAAGATAATTTTTGCAAGAGCGAGTTCACCAGCTTCACCAGGATAACCAGCCCGTTTTTCGCATCAGCTTTAGCAAACGAAACATCCAGAGGACTACCACAGAGTAAGAAACTTTATTCATACGCAAGATCACGTAGTAAAGTGCATAGTTTTTAGAGTCAAGTTGAGATTATAAACTCGAAAGCTTAATGCCATATTGGCTAAAAAGAACGCAGTCATGCTAGTGTCACAAGTGTCACGTGATTTGTACTTATGATAGTGGAACAACAAGATAATCCAAACATTACCTGCTTTAAGAACACCGGCAACAACATCTTCTGGTAATTTTGAATATCCCTAAACATCAAGTGCTTGTATCATTGAGCCAAGGCTCTGATACCACTGATGGGTTTTCTATTCCCTAACTAGATTAACACGCAGCGGAAATAACAATTAATCTAGGGCAGAAAGGGAACTAAACCCTAAAGGATCTAAACCTAATAAACTAAAAGCAACTTAAAATGAAGTAAGTAAATAAATAAGAAAATACTAACCTTTGAGAAAATCGGATTTCTCACACACGGACCACTTTGGTCGAACTTGGAGGCAAGTACCCAAACGAGAGTACCTCTAATAGCTCACACCCACAAACCGAAGAGAAAGCAATTCGAACTCCTAAGGTCCCGATACACGAAAGACTCTTATAAGGAGTAGGAATAGAGAAGGAAGGAATGAGTACTTAAACATTTTTCCATGCCCTTCTATATATATCAATAGGAAAGGGCATGACTTTACTCTATGGGGCGATGTGGGATACCCCAACATCCCATAGCCCTTTACGGTTTAAACCGCAAAGTATTCTTCCTTATTATTTCTCTTAACGGTTCACTGAGGGCGACCCAAAAAGGACTCTACTTTTGACGACAGTCTTACCAATTAGTTATGAACTTGGACATTAAATCCAACAGTCTCCCACTTGGACAAGTCATCAACTAACTTGGTCAAAGTCTGTCCCGATCAACTAAGCAGAGAGTGCCATCCAATGCAACTGCTGAACTCCGAATCATATTTAGAGACAGCCCTTAGATAAGTGATCAACTATTCCTTTGTTCTACTGATATCGTATGAACCTAGGACATGGATTTTAATCAATCTCTAGGTTCAATATTATGTTTCTCGATTTCCGATTATTTGACTATATGAGACTACTGAATTGAATACATCAATTTAGTCCCGGCTAGGCCTAGCACATTTAAGTCACCATTTAATCATCGAGGGGCCCTTTGATATCACTTTCCCTTTTAGGCGAAAGGAACAAATAAACTTTGAATACATAGAACTAGTCAACTCGTCATGTCATACCTAGCATATCCTTTATAACTGGCATTTACGCGCAGCGTTTGAATAAACTAAAGTATAACAGACTTGAAAAACTAGAAACTCGATGTATCTCCATTTTAAGAATAGAAGATATTATCATCTTAGAATTACTCGTGATATTAATCCATGAAGTAATCTCTCTAAGTACGGGTTTCTCCTATACTTAATTCCCATTAAGTACTCATGAGTGTTGCAGCATTCTTTATGCTATGTCTATTCTCTATAGACAATCTACCAACACTCCATGACAGTCTTAAATCAATACTTACTTCCTATAGTATGAACGACTGAGGAAGTTTGAGTAAACTAAGTACTCAGGAAGTGGTTTCTAAACATGCAAAAAATGAAACACAATGACAATTAATAGCAAATGGTAGAACACTTTCAAATAAATAAATCTCCATTATTTAATCACCAAATCTATTACAATATCATTCATTGCTTATAATGTTTCGAATTCAAAAACTAAACAACTAAAAACTCTATTTTATCTTTTAATCCTACGCTCTTAGCATGTTTATCGTGTTTGGACATAGCCAATGCTTTGTGAATGGATCTATCTGGATATCCTCTGATCGAATGTCCAATCACAATCACGTGTCCCTTATTCTACTTTGCTTCGACAAAATTGTAATTTCTTTCAATATCTTGACCTTTCCGTGATCCTTGGGTTCTTTAGTCAAGGCGACTGCACTCTCATTATCACATAATATTTCAATAGGGTCTTGTACTGTTGGAACAACTCCAAGATCTCCAATGAAATTCTTCATCCAGATAGCCTCCTTTGAAGCCTCACAAGCTGCAATATACTCAGACTCGCACGTAGAGTCTGCCACTGTATCTTGCTTTGAACTTTTCCATGTCACCGCTCCCCCATTCAGTAAGAATACCCAACCAGACTGTGACCGACTATCATCTTTATCTGTTTGCCAACCAGCATCATAATAACCAGTCACTCTGAGTTCTTTTTCTCCACCATAAACCAAGAACCTGTCTTTAGTATTTCTTAAATACCTAAGAATATTCTTTACAGCTGTCCAATGACCTTCGCCAGGATTCTGCTGATGTAGACTCACCATGCTCAAAGCAAATGAGACATCAGGCCTTGTACACGTCATGGCATACATGATCGATCCTATAGCCGAAGCATATAGGACTCGACTCATTTTGTCCAGTTCATCATCTGTTTTCGGACATAGATCCTTACTAATCTTTATGCCATGATGTAAGGGTAGATTCCCTTTCTTAGAATTCTTCATTCTTAATCTTTTCAAAATTTTATCCAAGTACTTGATCCTGAACAATCCTATAAGACATTATAATCCTATCTCAGTAAAACTAAATTCCCAAGAAAATATGTTGCATCTCCCAAATCTTTCCCATAGCGAAACATCTCTCCAACCATTCTTGTACACTTTGTAACGTTGGATATCGTTTCCTATGAGTAGTAAAACATCCCACAAACTAATACCTGAAAGACAACAACACACCCACTGACCTTAGACATATACACAGACTCATACATCGCTTCTAGAAATCCAACTGTGGTGAACTTTCTCATGCAAGCCAGAGATTCCAGCTATGAGAAGCCAATTTAAGTCCAAAAATGGCCTTTTGACGCTTGCACACTCTTTTTAGGTTACATTTCAATTCAAAACCTCTGTTTTTGCCAAAACACATCCACGTCAGCTATACCGTAAAGAAAGCCCGTCTTGACATCCATCAGCCATATTTCAAAAAACCAAATGCAGCTATGGCAAAGCATTATCCTAAAGATTTTATTTTATCTACTGGTGAGAAGGTTCCTCATAATCAACTTAGTGGTTTTCGAGTATAACCCTTGCGCAACCACCAAGCATTAATAAGTATGCACTTTCCCATCACATGTCTTCTTCTACTTGAAGATCCACATACATCCTACCGACTAAAGACGTGTTAATTGTCAACCAAATTTCTACTTGGTTGTCATACATAGACTGAATTCGATTATTTACAAAGCATTCTTCCACTTAGCATCCTCATGGCATGACAGTCGCTTGCCCTGTTCGTAAGCAGCTCATATAATTCAGTATAGTGTACTATCACTAATCTGTCCTACTTTAATAAGGAAACCCAATTAGAAACAGAGTATCCTGAGAAGGCGTGTTTACTTTAACTACATGTTTTGCGAATGGGTTCCGGATCTAACATTATGTCAACAGGTGTCACCCCCTCTTGTTGAGTACAGTATGTTTATTAAAGGATTCTCATCGACAGACCCTTGAATTTCTTCAAGGTCTATTTTTATTCCTACTGTCCACTTTAGATCTCATTTGTCTCTCAATTGAAACTCCTCTTCGACTACCAAACACCACATAATCCCTTGTGGATTGTAAAACCAATATCCAAATGACTCATCTGGATAACCGATGAAAGACACTTTATCAGATCTGGCTTCTAGTATTGTCTTGACTTCTTGACAAACGAAAACCTCACAACCCTAGATTTTTGATGTGCCCAATATAAGGACGTTTTCTATCCACGTCTCAAAATGTGTCTTTGAGACCTTTTTAATTGGGTACAAGATTTAGAATATGGATGGCTGTCTTTAATGCGTAACCTCAATCATAGATCAAACCAGTCTAACAGGTTCTATTTCTCCTCCTCAGCACCACCATTCCCCCAGTTAAGTTATATTTGGTTTTTTGGTGTCTAGGAGGAGATAACAGTGAAACTATACCATAGTTTTTAAGATGATCGAAAAACTCGATACTAAGGTATTCTCCTCCCCTATCATATTGAAGTACCTTTATTTTTCTGTCTAGTTGGTTCTCTACTTTGTTTTGATACCTCTTGAATAATTCAAAGGTATCCGACTTATGTTTAATGAGATAAACATATCCATATCTACTGAAATTATCAGTAAACGTAACGTAGTAGCGTTTTCCATCTTTTGTGGCTGATCGGAATGGTCTACACACATCTGTGTGTACTAAGTCCAATAGTCCTTCACCTCTTTCATACGTTCCTGTGAATGGTGATTTAGTCATCTTGCCCAATAAGCAAGACTCACATACATCATCTGATTTAAAGTCAATGATTCTAACACTCCATCCTTTTGGAGTTGGGTGATGCGTTTCTTGTTTACGTGCCCAAGACGAGAGTGCCATAATTTTGATTTATCAAGCTCATTAGACGAACCAACATTTAAAATCATATTGCCATCATTACTAATACATTCAACAGTTTCATATATGCCTTTGCAAGGAGAAGCTTTAAACATAAAACCAACCATAGAAAAAACCAAAATATTCTTCCATTCTCATTATCTAATGAAAATTGATAACCATCCTTAAATAAAACATGAAATAAAATAATGTTTCTTGTCATTTCTGATGAATAACAACAATTATTTAAATTTATCCTAACTCCAGACTTCAGCATAAGCTCAAACTTTCCAATCCTTAGCACAAGTGTGATTTTCCTGTTTCCCATGATTAAGTTGAGCTCTCTATGCTTCAACCTCCTACTTTCCTTTAGACCATATAAAACAGCGTAAATGTGAGTACCACACCCTGTATCTAAGACCCACGAATCCGAAGTTGTAGTATTGTGAAGTTCGATCATATACATACCTGAGTGAACACCCTTTTCGACCTTTCCGTCTTTAAGGTCCTTCAGGTACTTTGGGCAGCTACGCTTCCAATGCCCCTTTGTGTTGGTAAGAAAAGTAGAAGCACACTGCGTCCATTGGATCACTTATAGGTGCAATCTCAGATTCAACCTTTTTTTAGACCCACGATCAGACATTCCTTAGTGAGGTCCATTCCTTCCAGTTGTGAATGAAAGTCTTTCTTTTCTTGCAATTGTGACAACAGTCAACACAGGAGCTGTTAAGTAGAGTGCACATCACTTTTCTGATCCTTGCTCAGCCATTTTATGTTAAATTGACATAATAAATACCCTGGATTTTGCCAACAAAAGCCAAGAAAACATGCCAAAAAGATGGAAAAAATGTGTGGCTTTTGTGTCTTAATGTGGCAGGAAATGGATAAAAAGACAAAAATAAGAAAAAACTAGCAAAACCGACATAAACGGAAAAAGACAAGTACAAGAAGAGTTTTGATAAAAGTTATCAAAGCCGGATCAGCCTAACAACAATAAACAATAAAGCAATTAAGACCCAATTGAATCAAAGGACCAAAGAAGATCAAAGCTAGTAAGTTGGTTTATAAAGGGAAAAATGAGATAGCAAGTATAAGGGCTAGTAGTGTCAATTCTGAAACTTATTTTACACTACATTTGGAAATAAGAAATGCAAGGGCTAATTGTGCAATTTCCTCAAAGTTTCAAAATCAAACACGCGGCTAAACCTTTCCCTAACCACTTTCTAACAACATTCCGCCAAATCCCAAAACTAACCCAACTTCACAAAAATTCCTTCTCCCGTTTTCACCTCAACTTTACCTCGTATTTCCCCACCTCCACGTCACATTTGCCACTGTCATCCTCTAAATGGTTTCGAACACACACCATTCAAGATCAACGGCTTTAAATTCAAAAGAGAAAGATCAAGGGCTTGGATTAACGATATTCTCATCTTCTTTTCATATATCTCAAAAATAGTAGCTCGAAATAATCAGAGTTATAGTAGTTAGTTAGTATAATAAGAGTTCAACATTTCTTTTTAATTTCCTCATACGTGTACTTTTCAAATTTTTTTTTTATTTTTTTCAATTAAGCTTTTAAAGTTTTTCAAGTCAATTGTACTCTTTGATTCATATCTTGTACTTTCCTTGTTAAAAGCAATAAAAATTGTACTGAGTTTGTTTACAAGTTTTCATGTAATAAGCCATTTTTAATCAATAAGCTTGTAATAAGCTCATTGTAGCTTTATGAGTTTCTCTAAATCACAATTGTTCACAAGTATTTTAGAAGCTTTTTAATACTGTTTTTAGTCTATTAAGTGTTCAATTTTGTTTCATTAAATTCATATTGATCAATTTGGAAGCTATGGATAAAAAGCTCAAATCAGCTTATTGAGCTTAAGTCTTTGGTTTAGAGGCTAAGGTAGCCATTAGGTTTATGACTTAAAGCCACTCATTCAGAGAGAGTGGCTAGTTCAGAGACTACAAGTTCACAGGTCTCACCTTCTACATTTCATTGAAGCATTTTTTTTTTTTTTTTTCATAGCTTAATCAAGTAGCTTATTACTTTGACTAATTGTGCTTAATCCTGTTCAATATAGTTTAGTTAGTTTAGAAATTAAAATGTCTTTAAGTAATTGGAGTTAGAATTCATTTAGTTTCACCATTGCTATTTTAATTCTGTCATATAAGTAGTAAAGCTAGCATTATTCTATTAATAAGCTGTAGGTTTTTATGTTACAATAGCTAATTAGGTGAGTGAAAAGTCTGAGTAGATATACGGATGTAGAAGTTTAGCTTTAAATAGATTTTAAATAAAAAATTAGTTTAGACAGTTATAATTTAAGTATGTTTGGATTAAGTAGAATTGACTCAAAGTCAACAATATTCCCAGTCAAAGGCTCTTTACACATTGAGTTTTATCAAAGTAATCAAGATCTAAATAGGTTTTACAGATTAGTTTTGTAGGATTTTCCAAATATAGATCTTAAAAAGTTCGCTTGCCAGCACCAGGCATTTAATGCTCAAGTAGTTTTTAAGATTTTAGTGATTCTACCATTTTAGAGCTCACAAATGTATTAATGTAAGGATTAGATACATATAAGTAGTTTTTTTTAAAGAGGTTTTACTTTAAAATATTAGCTTGCACCTAGGTGAATGCCAGTATACACATCAACAGTTAATAATGGTTTTTGCTCATCACTTTTTCTAGCACACTTTAGCTCTTAAAATTAGGAGTTATAGTTTAGAATTAAAGCATTTAAATTAGTACTCCTTAGCTTTACAAATTAATCTCTTAATTTCATTTTAAGCTATAGTCTAGCTTATTTGCACTTGCAAAAGTAGTATAGCAGATACCTTAATTCCTAGCTTATTCTCTTTGATTTCTAGTTTCTAGTTTTTTTTGTGTTTATTTCAAGATTCTTAATCTAGGTTTACTCATATTAATAATGAGAGCTTATGAGCAAATTTTAGCTTCTAGGATTTTAGTAATAAGCAGATAGCCTATTAGGATCAGCATCATTTCAGTATTTAAGCTAAATCTTAGTCCTTTTCAATAACACAATTTCTCATTAATCTTGTTTACTTGTAGCTTATTTCTTTTTAGACATCCCTAGTACACATAATAAGCTTCATTTAGCTTCTTTTGGTTTTTACTTTCATTAAGTAATAAGCTAGATATAAGCCAAAGTTTAAAAAAGTTAGATTTTCAAAGTAAAACCTTAGTTTCTGTAATGCAGATTAAAAAGCTTAATTTCTAGCTTATCTAGTTGATAAAAGTTCAAAGTTCTTTTATTAAAGTTGTAGTATATAAGCTCAGGTCTAACTTTTATGTTTTGAGTTTTAGCTTATTTTCATTTTTAGATAAGCCAAAAATAAGCTAAGTCGTAGGGTCTGTTTGGTACATTTTCAATAGTTAAAGGTTGTCTGTTTTCACTATAGTGTAAATTTCTTTTATTTACCCCGCCTACCCTTTATTTTCAGTTGTTGCATTTTCTACCCTGTTCTTTAGGATTAAATAAATAGATTTTAAATTTTTGAAATTAGATTAATAAAATTAGTGTTTAGGTTTTAATTAGTAAAATTAGGGTTTAATTGATTAGTAAAAATTGGGCATTTTTATACTATTAGATTTCTACACATTTTTAGTAGTTAAAAATCATTTTTTCTTTATTTTTTCCAATTGAATTTGTATTTTCTAGAAATTAAAATAGGTTTTAGGTAATTTCTTTTTCTTAAGAAATTCATAGAAAATAGAAAAATAGTTGGAAAAATCTAATTCTTTTTGTAATAATTTTCTTTTTCATTCTAGTATTTTTGAAAAATAAAAATAGAATTTTAGTGTTAATTTTTAGAAAAAGTTTATTTTTAGTAATTCATTTTTCTTTAAAAAATCATAGAAAATTCAAAAATAGTTAAAAAATTCTAATTCTTTTTCCTAAAATTTTCTTTTTAAATTTGTGATTTTTAGGTATAAAATTTGTTAAAAGAAGTGCCTTAGATTTTAAATTTCAGTTTTAGCTCACGTTTTTAATTTTCGTGTATTAAAATTTCGTGCTAGATAATTGTTTTTAATTCTTTAATAGTTTCTATAGTTTAATTGTGCTATTATATTAGTAGTGTAATTCAAAATTCAAAGATCCTTTATTCATTCTTGACTCGAATCCGAATTATTCCCGAATTTCAATTCACGACTTCGTTGGGATACGACCCGAGAAGAAAATACTTCCCGGTTAAAAATATACGTATTGTGTTTTCTTAAGTGAGATTTTACCCTTTTATTTCTCTTGTTTGAGAAGTAATTGGTAAGAATTGTCACGGGATTTATACTATACATATATAAATTTGACTAGTGCTTACACACGCAACCAAATTTTGGCGCCGCTGCCGGGGATTTCGTGAACGATTTTTGAGGATATTCGTTGAAGTAGAGTTTTGAAGACCCTTCCTTCTTGGAAGTTACTTTGCTATTTTTGTATATATAGTATAAAAATACAAAACGTTCATTAATTCGATTCCTATCGAATTAGTTAAAATACAAAAAAAAAACATATTTGGATATTTGCTATCCATTTTAAACCATTTCAATAAACAACAAAACTAATCGTGAGTTACTCGCGAGGTACGGCGGACCTTTGAGTTTACAAACTATAAGGTGAGTATAAGGAAAGGTGATAGCTACATGCTAATTCTCCTAGAATTACGTTTGCATGAGTCTATCTATTACTTCTCATGTCTATCCATACTAGAACTTATCCCAGAGTCACTACGTTACTCTACCAGGACTAATAATATAACCAGCAGGAACTATATACCTGCCAGTAGGAACTTTAATACTAATAGTAGCAATTACTCTACCAGTAGGCACTGCATACCTACCAGTAGGAACTAATAAATACAAATATACCTAACAATCCTCCCCTAAACTGGAATTTGACATAGTTAACGTCCAGTTTCCTAGATAGATCTTTAGTCTTTAAAGCGTTGAGGATTGAAACAGCAACAAAAACAGCAGCAGCCAAAATGATTGACCTTTACACATCTTTAACTCTTCAATCTTTAAACAGCAACCAACTTTGGACCACCTCAGCAACATCCATCAATTCAGGGTTACATACGATTCTCATCACATCCCATGGTGTGTTAACTCCGGGGAGAGGTGAATCATAGAAAGTAAATGGATTTGATGAAGCCTTTACCAAGTAGCCATTAACTCTTGGGCTAGCCAATCTATTGGGTCCTAGAAAAAGGAATGCCATGGAAGATTGGAACCATTTTCAACCACTCCAAACTTGAATCATAGTGGGTTGAGTACTATATGACTTTGGGCAAGTCATCACAGCCATAAACGGATTTGGATAGCCTTTACCACATAGCCGTTTGCTTGTGGGCTAGACAATCCTTGGGACCCAGAAAGGGTTACTCCCATGGTGGATTGCAAACCATCTCAACTTATTAGTACATGAAACATTGGTCAGTTGAGAGACCCTATGGTTTTAAGCAAACCATTACAGCTATATCAATTCATTCTGGTACAAGACCTGGGAATTGAAACCAAAACCTCAATTAATTCTAGCCCGAAGGCCTGGCAATTGAGAGCCATGGTTCAATTATTTCTAGCCATAAGGCCTGGGAATTGATACCCATAATGATGTTGCACCTCAAAAGAGAAACTTTGAAAACAAGGTGCCATAAAACCATTTTGCACCAAAATATTTTATCACATGAAAACAAATTTTGAGCCAAAAAGGATTGAAGCTCAGTTGCATATCAGACCAATGTGATGCCATCCAAAAACCTCAAAAACCTCAAAAACCATCCAAAAGCACCTGCAACAATCAAAACTATACATACCAAAAGAAATAGAGTATATACAAGACAGGAACATGGTACCAGACTTATGCAGAGGGAACACTAGAAGCAAGCTGATTCTTGATGAATTTAATCAGTTGCACAGCATACGTCATGTCATTCCCTACACCATCTATCTCCACTTCCAACTTATGCTTCAGCATCTTCTTCATGAGGGAAACAGAAAGAGGATATGGTGTATCGGCAAACATGTATAAGATCTTGCCAGCAAATGTTTCTAGCACATGAACACCAGAAAATGGAAACAATTTCCAGCTGCGGATAACCCACTCCTGTTGATCATTCCAAACTTCAACACTTGAACCACCAGTAGTAGACTCAAACAAAACATGAAGATCTCCCCACAAAATCAGTCCTGTACCAGCTAGAGGGTTGACTTCATAATGCTTAACAACCATACCATATAACTTAGACAGATCCTGTCTATCAAGCAGGTGCAGAATCTCTCTAAGATGAGTAAAGTATTTGGAAGTTTTATCAGTGAAGTATAAAGCATTTACATCACCCAAGCCAGTAGGAACAACTTCCCAAGCAGCAAATGCATGCCAAAAGAAAAGAGGGTCGGAATCATCAGAATCATCAGAGTCATCATTCAATAGCACTTGAATGAAGGAGTTATCAGGAGCAGTCAAATCCACTTCAGAAGATGACATCTTCCTTGTTGCTAGAGACTTCCTCCTGGTGCTATATGTCTTGATACCAGCAGCAGATGAATGACTTCTTGTCCTAGGTCCAGATGACCTAGGAACAGGGGGATCAACAGATGTATCAGTTGTAGCATCAGGGTGAGAGGAAGCCTTAGGTGAATGTGGAGGAGTAGCAGGTGGAGTATCAACAAAGGGTGACTGATGTACATTAGTAGTAACACCAGCAGATGATTGATGTGAAGCAGCAGGAACAGGATTCAGTGGAGCTGCAGAGGATTTGGACTTCTTAGACTCAGGTTGTTCCACATCAGCACCTGGTCTTTTAAGTGACCTTCTTAGGTTCTGTGCTTGCAGATCAGCAGCAGCATTCCTAATCTTATCAAACTCAGCTTTGAGTTGATCATCAGTGAATGACTTCACATATTTCAAAGTCCATCCTGTTGAATAAATTGCAGAGCTCTGATTTTTTACAAAGGTGCGCATAAAGTCCTTTTGTTGTGCAAAAGTCATTGGCTTATTTCTTTTCTCCTGCAACCTCTGTGCTTCAAACTGTCTTCTTCTTTCTGCAATAAGGGCAACCATCCTCGCTGCAAAATTGTCTTCATTAACATCAGGACCAAGTAGATCAGCAGTAAGTCCTTGATTTGCATGTACTTGTCCCATGATGTCTGACCAATCAGCATCTGTGTAATACTTGGCAGAATTGATCACATCCTCTTGCCTTTTCTTCTTCATTTCCTCTTGTTCTCTAGCCAATTCAGCTTGTTCCTCTTCATAAAGTTTCCTTGCAGCCTCTGCGCCCAACCTGTCCTCCTCCATCTGTCTAAATGACCTTTCTTTTAAGGTGACCTAGATAATTCAACAAATAACGTTCTGATTCCATTGGATAGTTGGACAATAACTACTTATAGTATAGATTGACATTAATCGATAAGAGGGTAAAGTCACTATGAGCTATGATATACAAGATACAACCATTTCTTTTAATCCTAGAATAGATTATAATCAGCAAATAATGAAGCTTTATGCGATACTATAATTGATACATAATTTAAGTGGTACTAAGGTCTTAGGATGATCTAACGCCTAAGTCTAAGAATGATATGCCACCTCGAGAGAAGAAATCATTGCACTTAATAAACAAACCAACGTTCTAATCGGATTAATAATGGTTAATACATTTTTCTTATATAAGGTTCGACTGCTCTTTATTAGCTTGCGTGGGTAATAGTGTCTTGAATTGATTGTAGTCACCAACCAAACCGTGCCAGTCTCTCAGGCTGAAAACCCCCTTTTCCCATTAGAACTAGGATTTAGACTGACATAGGTTTAACATAGGTTTAACATAGGATTAGAATAGAATTAACATAGATTAGATAACCAAGATATTAATTAAATTGATAGATTTAACCTCGCTCTCAGTGATCGACACCCTACTTACCACGAAACTACTACCGATCGGGTACACTGCCCGTTAAAGTGTTGTTTTTGGTTGAGTCGGCAAAATATAAATTTAAAACTTGAAACAATAAAATATACACCACACAACGACACATTAAGTTTTTGGCGCCGTTGCCGGGGAGTGAAAATTAATCTTGATTTTTATTTTGATATTTTAGTTTTTAACATTAGATTAGATCTAACCCTTAGGATTAGTATAATTTAGATTAGTGTATATTCTTGTATATTATGTATATTTTGTATATTTGTCTTTAATTGTTTGCTTGTATATATTTGTGTGTTTAATTGTTTGCGTATTTAATTGTTTTTCTTGAATACACTATTCTGGTCGACAGTTAAATACGGCATATCCACTTCCACTGGATACGGCGTATCCAGTTCTCTGTCCAATACAGCGTATTCAATACAACAGATTAATACGGCGTATCCATTCCGTTGGATACGGCGTATTGATCATCTGATACAATTCTTGGAACTTTTAAGCCAAATTTTTTTTATACCTTTCTCCCGCTGGTTCTACTGATAATTTTCTGGGTATTTTTTTAGTAAGAATGACAAAGGTTATCAAAGGAGAGTTCGAGAAAATTAAGGATATTAAGGTCGAAGATGATTCACTCGCTTGCGATTCACCACTTGAAGTTTTCAACTGTGAAGTCAGTCGATTAAGCAAAATGGATGATGATTTATTCACATATGAAGTTGAAATTGCTAACATCCTATGTGACTTAAGAGTAGATGATGATTCAGAGCATGAAGCTGATGATATGGGATTTGATCCGTCTGATATTGCATTTACTGAATGGTTGGGATCAAAGTTTTTCAACTACAAAACAATGGATCATTATACTATGAAAGCATTATGGATTTATTAGATCAGAGGAGATGATGAGGTAGAGCTCACTGATGAAGAATTTTCTGATAATGAAGATGAAATTGCTGAAGTCTTTAGAATCGACATTAATATATTTGATTACGAGAAACCTATCTGTTCAGCATTCAACGAATTTAATTATTTTCTAAAGGTAGATCCGGACTTACTTACAAAGGATATTATGGGTATTAAAACCTATGATGATTACAAAGACGACTGGATCTACGAATGAAATGAGGATGTACCATGGGTTGATGAGAAACCATGGACTGACACTGGAGTTTGGACAGAATCAAATCCGGTCATACATACTTGCAAGCCTTTTAACTATAAAACTGGATATTTGGAATGGCCAACATGTAGTTGGATGAATGATGGATACTGTAATGGAGGAAACTTACCTGGAACATTTATTATTGAAAATCAACTCCATTATCAAGATTACGAGTGGTACGAAGCTTTGGAAGATAGTGAGCTTAAAGATGAAGCTTTAAGAAACAAGGCTATCATGGAAGGATTTATCAAAGATGATGATGATGAGTCAAGTTATGAACAAATGAGACGATGGGACATATATACAAACTATGATGATACTTATAAGACAAATCATGATGATAATGAAAGAGAAGAATTATGTGAAGTTCATGAGCCACCGGTATGCACGATACAAAGATTCGAGATGATCAAGTATTCATTTGGACAAGGCGAAGAATATGTTGCTATTAAAGAAGATGAATACGACGATCTAGCAAGAACAAGCAATAATGCATGCCGTACGTATCAAGAAATCTTTCGTATGATGGACGAAGGATGGATGGTGACTAGAGCTGAATAAAAAGGAAGCTGAAGAAAAGTCTAACTTAAAGACTTCGCTGTAAACAAAAGTGCTTCCCGGGAGACAACCCGGAATGTTATTTAATTTTGTTATCGAGTCTGTCTTCCCAGACTTCAATACGGCGTATCCGTTCCACCCCATACGGCGTATTGATTGTCTGGACGTTATCAGTCTTTATTTTTTATGCACTTTAAAAACATTATTGTCAGTTCTGCGAATACGCCGTATTTAATTATTTGATACGCCGTATCCACAGACTGACCCGTATTTAGTTTGTTTTAGTTTAGTTTAAATTAACCGTAGGTACCAAGATAGGAATGCACCTATTTTTCCTATATTTTACGCAGGACCTCGTGAAGGAAATATCGACGAATATTGGTGGAGAATTTACAAATTTGGAAACCTTGAAGTCTTGGAGTCTTGAAACCTCAAGACGGCTATTCAACGCAAAATCTTGCTCATAAACGCAAATTGGGGAATCTACAGAGCAAATATCAGGGGAGTTTCTCATTCTAATTCTTTTAAAATTCCCATATTTAATGTTTTATATATACAACGAGGACGTTGTATAATTCAAGGGGGGTGAAATTAGAATGATCACTTGTCCAAATTTTCACAATAAAAACCTTAAATTATGCTCAAATTAAAAAAAAATTCAAGCATACTTTTGTGTAATTACTCGTTACATAACCCGCACACAATAACCCTTGTTAGATATTGTGAGGATTTAACCTTTCCATTTCTAAATGTTTACCCAAAATCTACAAAATATGAGTGTGCCGGTGATGTTGTAGACTTTAGAACTTGGCTTGGTATATCTATTCGAGACCACAACAATGAGTATTATGGATTTAATTGGAGTAACTTGTTTAAATTGGTAAATCTTAGGATTACAACCAAATCGCCTATACATGTTGTTTATTAACTAACTACACCGGTTAGTTAACCTCCCGTTAAACCCTTCCACTCTCATCTTTAGAGTGATGATCCACTAGAACAACCCGTAGAGCCAATCCTTTAGGAATTTACACCAACTATTTATTTTGTTACACCCTTACACCTTAACCTACCCTGTTAGATTAAAGTTTAATTTACAGTTGCTAGTTGCTTAAAGTGTAAAGTGACGAGATAATCAGGATGTCAATACATAAGATGATTTGGTGACTAGACTTCTTGTGAACATGATGAATTAATTTCTTCGAACGAAAAAATTAATTGATACGTTTTGAAATGGGAAATAGTAGATATTGTGGAGGATGAGAGATTGGAATGGAGTTAAGACTTCAATAAGGCGATTTTGATAGACGTAGTTGAGGCGAGCGTCGAGGTGGAAGGGAGTTTGTTTCATCTATAGTGGGTTAAGACTTTTCTGATGCAAAACTAATCCTACTTCTATGTTAATTATTATCCACTAACTCATTTTTCTTCGTCTATGTGAGTTCGTAGCCATAGAAGATTTCCATTTTATAGTAGTTCATGGATAATCCATGTGAAAGAATGGTTCCTAATGAACAAATTCTTTTAAAAACTAGAAAGCCTACAAATGGCATTTCTAGTGACTACCATATTCCTAACTGTCACTAATACTAAGTATATCATACACCAATTTATAATTTACGTAATTAGAGAGTGAGACACACCTTAGCCTTCAAGAGAAATTACTTTAAAATCTTCAAGGTAGCAAGCTTTAAAGGATGAGCATTTATCGAAATCCTATATGAGTTTTTCAATTTGTTTGACGAAAGCCAAAGGATGCTTGTAGATAATTAACCTCAGAAGATATGATGATTTAGCCATGTGGTCCCCATCGTTTCATGGGTCCGAAGTTATTGTTTTTGAACATGTTTTGCATTTGATTCGGACACGTACACGGTGAACATCTTCTACATTGAGTAAAGTTTGGTTGGTGTGGATGATTCCACATTGTGTGATTAGTGTTAGAGTAATTTGGTCTACCTTGGTATCTCCTAGGTTGAGGTGTTTTGGAAGGAGGATGAGAGTTTTCCTTACTTCTATAAGAAGGTGTTTTTGACCTCATTATGGGTTTAGTAAATCCGACTCTGGGTTTTAAGGAAGGTTTGTAAAAATGTTTTACCTCATCATCACTTGCAATAGGAATTTTAGTATTGTTTATAAGTATAAATTTTGGTTTTGAGTTTGGATTTGATTCTATCAATTTTTCTTTCGACTCGACTTCTTGAGCTCTTACAAAATTTACTTGTTTGGTTTCGCTAGGTGACTCTTTGGTAAAATTAAATCCTAAACCGGGTTTATCTCCGGAAGGTTTTTAAGAACTTATTATTTTCTTAAGTGAGTGACTACTATCATTAAATTGATTTAGCCTAGATATTTCTTTTCTAAGCTTCTCATTTTCAAACTTAAGGTCTTGACATACCTTGCATTCTTCATTTACTTCCTTACCTTTTTCTAACCTAGATAATTGATGACATCAAATAACGTCTATTTTATAGCATCGTTTATCCTACGATATTAACCCATTTTGTATAGTTATTGCAAATAATTGTTACTTAATCGTTTATATTTGAGAATTGCAGTAATTATTGAGTAATCGGTGAAACATAGCAAAAGGCGCGCATTATGGAGCTTAAATGAAGATATTTTGAAGATTACTATTTTGAAGACCAATACGCCGTATCCATCAAGAAGATACGTCGTATCCATGCCTGCACTCACCAAAGACCACAGAAGATTAAAGATCAATACGTCGTATCCAGAGGACTTAATACGCCATATTCAAGATATGGAATCAATATAATATTTTGGAAGATATCAAACGTTGTCCTTACTCCAAGAAATCCCTAATACGCCGTATCCAACCCATTAGATACGTCGTATTGAACCGACTTCCAGACATTATAAATAGAAAACTCAAAAACGAGTTTTAAGTGTGCTAAATCATATTCTCGATACCTAAACTACAAAAGTCGATTTTTAGAGGAGAAATAGAGTAGAAGAGGTCGAGCAACGTATTCAATTCCATAGGAGATATTATGTAATTCCATATACTTTAGTAATCGTTCAGTTTTTGGTATCATTCGTTAACTCGGTTAGTTTACCTTAGCTAAATTATTACTCTTGTATTTATTATGATGATTAAAGGCTAATACCTTCAGGTATTAGCCATTATTATGAAGATCTGAATGTTTGGTATTTGTTTATATCGATTTCTTGATTTATCGTTGTATGCTTGTTTATATTTATCAATTTATACTTGTTTATGCGCTTTTGTATGTGACCTATCATTCAACTGGATCTATCTAAGTGGACCAAGCGGGTCTAGAGTTCGGGATAGCTCTCCATATAGTAATTTATACACCTAGAATAATAGTTATACAAATATTGTCCTTCTAAGTCTGTGTCTAGGATACGCTTCGGGATTAACTAGTTAATTGGGTATTACCAATGGTTTATTGATCATGTTGACTAGCAGATGACCTAGTTAATTCAACAAATAACGTTCTAATTCCATTGGATAGTTGGACAAGTGGACTACTAGTGTAAAGATTGCCATTAAGCGTTAAGTGGGTAAAGTCTCTATGAGCTAGGGTTTAACAAGATCACCATTGCTTTAATCCCTAAGATAGATTAAAATCAGCAAATAAGGATGCTTTATGCGGATGCTTTAATTGTGACAGAATTAACGTGTCTAGGTCTTAGGATGATGTAACGCCTAAGTCTTAAGAATGATATGCCACCTCGAGAGAAGAAATCATTGCACTAAATAAACAAACCAACGTTCTAATCAGATTAATAATGGTTAATATAGTTTTCTTATATAAGGTTCGACCGCTCTTTTATCTTTTGTTAATTAGCTTGCGTGGGTAACAGTTTCTTTAATTGATTGTAGTCACCAACCAAAATGTGCTAGTCTCTCAGGCTGAAAACCCCCCTTTTCCATTAGAATTAGGATTTAGACTGACATAGGTTTAACATAGGATTATAATAGAATTAATATAGATTAGATAACCAAGATATTAGTTAAAGTGTTGTTTTTGGTTGAGTCGGCAAAATATAAATTTAAAACTTGAATCATATAAAAAACAACCCTACACTACAACACATCAAGTTTTTGGCGCCGTTGCCGGGGAGTGAAAATTAATCTTGATTTTTATTTTGATATTTTGGTTTTTAACATTAGATTAGATCTAACCCTTAGGATTAGTGTAATTTAGATTAGTGTATATTTTTGTATATTCTGTATATTTTGTATATTTGTCTTTAATTGTTTGCTAGTATATTTTGCTGCGTATTTGATTGTTTGTTTTCGTATTCTGTTATCATCGATACGGCGTATCTGTCCCTTTTAGATACGGCGTATCCAGTCTGATCTGTCATACGACGTATTTGACTCGTTGAATACGGCGTATTTATTGTTTTCATTACAAACCTATTTTTCTAGAATAGCTTTACTGTGCACCATGTCTTACTTTTCAGGAACTGAATCTAGACTCCGGCCATATCATTTTAACTACCCTGAAAGAAGCCTGACAATGGAAGAGATGTTGAACAAGTTCATTGACGAAGGAAAACGAGAACACGAGGAGATGAGGGCATTTATCTATGACTTCCAAACTAACAACGAGCTCTTGTTTAAAGAAAGGAATAATTCACTAATTGAGCTCAGATTTGGGGTACAAGAGTTATTAAATGTAATTAATAACGTTCCAATGATAGATTGCGAAGTTAAGGGAGTAACTACTAGAGGTGGAAAAACTACGACTCAAGATGTTCATTATAACGACACCAATGGGCTACCAAAAGAACCTGAAAAGCCAGCCGAACCAAATGAAGTCCTAACTAATGATCAACCTCAAATAACTAACAGATCGGTTGTTCAACCATCGAATGTAGTGTAACCACCACCAGTTCCTTTCCCCAAAAGATTGAGAAAATAAAAGGATGAGGCTCAACAAAAGAAGTTTTTAGAAAATCTGAAGCAACTCCACATAAATTTACCTTTAATCGAAGCATTAGCTCAAATGCCGAAGTATGCCAAATTTCTAAAGGGTTTGCTAACTAACAAAATCAGGTTGGAAGAAGCTTGCAAAATCATTATGAACGAAAGATGCTCTGCCGTACTTTTAAACAAGCTTCCATCAAAAGAGAAAGACCCAGGGAGTTTTACTATTCCTTGCGACATTGGCCAATTACATATTGATAATGCATTAGCAGATCTTGGAGCTAGCATAAGCTTAATGCCATACACGATGTACAAGAAACTTGTTTTGGGAGAACCAAAGCTATAGATTGATTTGAGCTTTCGATAAGGTCAATCCAATTTTCCGAGAGGAATAATCTAAAACGGGCTACTAATAAAAAGAACAACTTTGTCCTTAATTCGCCATAGATTTCGTCATCCTAGATATGCCCGAAGATTTAAGAGTTCCTATAATTTTAGGAAGACCATTCTTGGCCACCGCTCGAGCTATGATTGACGTGTTCAATAAGAAGATAACACTAAGAGTGGGGGATGATGAAGTGATCTTTGACGTAGACCAATCAATTAAAAGACCAACAAATAAAGACGATAAATGTTACGGGATCGATGACTTAGACAAAACAATCAACGAAGAAGCTCAGGAATTGCTGACAAATGAAGAGCCCGACATGTTTTTATCAAGGGGACTGGAAAAATCAATTGATCAATCATATTTAAAATGCTGTGAATCTACCAGTAGCAATGATAAGAATGGATCTGATTCAGAAAACTCGATACGGCATATCGATTCTATCAATACGCCGTATCCAGTTACACAGGGAACTTCAAATGGCGATAATGTTAAATGTGAACATATGTATTCCGCCAGTGCTAACGAGATTGATGAGAAGAAACCAGAGCTGAAGAATTTTCCTCAACATTTAGAATACACATACCTTCATGGAGACAAATCTTTTCCCATTATTATCTCATCGGAATTGTCTGAAAATGAGAAAACATTACTTCTGCAAGTATTGGAGAGAAGAAAAGGGGCAATTGCTTGGAAAATGTCAGACATCAAGGGAATCAATCCGTCATACTGTACGCACAAGATTTTAATAGAGGATGATTACAAACCAGTCATCCAACTCCAAAGGCGTCTAAATCCGAAAGTCCAAGATGTTGTGAAAAACAAAATTGTGAAACTACTTATTTCTGGGCTAATTTATCTAATTTCAGACAGTTCATGGGTTAGCCCTATTCACGTTGTACCAAAAAGGGAAGGATGACTATAGTTTTGAATGATAATAATGAATTAATCCCTTCCCGAACAATTACTGGATGGAGGGTGTGCATTGATTATCGTAAACTTAATGATACAACTCGAAAATACCATTTTCCCATTCCTTTCATTGACCAAATGTTAGAACGTTTATGTGGGAATGAATACTACTGTTTTCTTGATGGATTTTCAGGATTCTTCCAAATACCAATCGCTCAAATACTAAACTAATTTGGAAAATTCTAAAAAATTCAGGACAAGTACTTTATACTATGAAGAATCTATGAAAAATGAAAACTTGAAAATTGGCTAAATGAATAAGCAGATAATAAGCCATTACGCTCGGATAAGCAAAAACTGAAAATGAAGTATTAATATTAAATATACTAAACTATAATCGAAAAAGACCCTAGGGCAGTTGGTGATGAGTGTGTGTGCTAAGGTGTTGGATGTGTGAAGGGGAGGTCACAGGTTCGACCCCTGTGACCTCTCTTTTCTATAAAACATTTTTTTTGTTTTCTTTTTTAAAAAGTTATAAAATAAGCAAATATAACAAACTTTAAAAAAGAAATTTTTTACAAAACTTAAAGATAAGCTGGAAATAAGCTAACTTAAACTGACAGTTTGCAAAATTTTAACTAAATGAGATTATGCTAACTGTGAGGCTTTTTTAAGACTCAATAAGCAAATATTTAACAAATAAGCTAAACTCAGATGAACACATAAACCTAATAAGCTATTCTAATTAAAAATAAGCAACCAAAGTGAACTAGAAAGCATTAAAAAGTACTAAGACATTTAAAAATCAAATAAGCTAAAAACACTTAACACTTAAATGAATTTGCTTTTAAGCTTGAATAAGCTCAAACCTAAGTCAAGTAAGCTACCAGGACTATTAACCTAACCTAATAAGCAATCCTAAACACTAATTAAGCAAATCCAATAAGCAATAAGCTCAGAAATCAAAATTAGCTTTATGGCCAAAACTGTTAACCAAACAGCCTAAGGGGTACTGATCAAGCTTATATTTTTTAATCACTAAGCTATCATAAGGTTAAAGACCAAAAGGACAGATGAAGCTTATCCTATAAGTTACAAGATTCAGCCAAGAAAAAGCAGTTTGAAACTCAGATAAACTATAAAAAAGCCAAATGAAAAAGGACTGTTTAACTCAGTATATGATGAGTGATTTTTTAATTTTTTGTAAAAACTAGAAGGCAAAGTACAGCCCTAAATTAAGCTATGAAAAAGACTTTTAAAAAACAAAATAAACTCAAACAGATTGACTTTACACTACAAACTACTTATGCTATCAATTTTAGAACTTAAAACAGATTCTAACCTACCTAAATTTATGATTGAAAAAGGACTTTTTAAATTTTAAAACTGAAACAAAACCTTGACAGATTTATACTAAAAACTTAAACCACAATGACACACTTAACCACTTCTATTCTAATGCATTTAGAACTAAAAACAAGCATGAAAACACAATAAATATCACCTAATCAAAATCTTAAACAAATAAGCTGTCAAAGAAACTAAAAACACCACAGATGTAAACCATGGTTACAACAAACTTTAAACTTGAATTTTAGACTTTAAAATCTTGTGAAAACTAACTTAAGGACTGATTTAAGGTTTGATAAAGTTGATTTAAATGACACAAGAGACTAGGCAGTACTAACAGATGTTAGTACTGCTAGTGCCAAACACCCCTTTAAGCTTTGTATTTCCATTTTTAAACTATAAAAGATTGAAATAAACTCAGATTTCTAAAAACAGATAGAGTATTAAGCAAATAAAGGACAATTAAGCATAAACTAAAGAAACATAAGAACTTAATAATAAGCTAGACTCAAAAGCTATAATAACTAAAAATAAGGACAGTTCATAAGAAAATGCAAATTTAGACTAATTTAAGCTAACAACTGAACACATTAAGGTATAATAGAACTGAATAAGCAAAACTAAACATCAATAAGCAAGCTATAAGCACAGGATAAGTAGTAATAAGCTAAACAGAAAATAAGCTATAAAGAAGAGAAAATGAAAAGTGTACTTTGATCCTAGCTCAAACAAGGATCATGAATGCTCAAAAAGAGCTTTCTACAAGCTCTAGCTTGTTTAAAAACAAGCTAGTAAAACCGTAAGCCCGTCCCAATTTAGCTTATCTTCCAATAAGCTGAGGTATTTTGGTGAGAATATGCAAAAGAAAACTCAGTTAAGCTATTGAGAAGCTTAACTGAGTATCAGTAAGTTACAAGAGCTTAAAGAGCTTAGAAAAATTGACTTGGAAACAGTTTTATCATAAAAAGCATAAGATTAAAAACAGGTTTGCATAACACATTAAAAAATAAAATTTCATTAAAACTTAAAAGATTACAATGCTTGAAATTTAAAATACAATAAGTAAAACAAATAAGCTATAAATAATTTTAAAAACAAGTCTACCCTACTCCTACACTACATAAAAAAAACTCCCCGTTACAATTAAAACCTAATCTATTTATATAAAAACTAAGGTGCAGGGTGTGTTTCTTGTGTGAGTGCTCTCCAAGCTTCAATCATAGCCCTTCAATCCATCTTTGTGCTTCTTTGATTTAATCATAGCCATTAATCATCTTGTCCAATCAATCTTCGTAAGATTGCCAAGGTGTCTTGTCTCCTTGTTGGGGGTGGGGTTTCGGTTGGGTTTTGTGCTTTGTCGTGGTGCAGGGCAAAGGAAAGGGACGGGTGAATAGTAAAAATGGCGAGAAAAGGTTCTGATATGATTTGGGTTAACGTGGTTAGGATACCAGGTAACGGGGTTAAGGGTGTAAGGGACTAATGGTGCAAAAAGGTTAGGACTATATATGATAGACCCCTAAGGACTTAACGGTGTAAAGGGTTTTAGGTTATGGTATAACGGGTGATAGTTAGTGGGTTTGGGCTTATAATTTGGGTCGGGTTAGTGGTTTTTGGATTAGGGCTTTTTTATCATATAAGGTTTATAGATATGGGCTTAATGGGCTGGCCCGGCCTATTAAATGGGTGCGGGTTGGCCCATTTAAGATAAACACGTCTTCGGCTTCGATCTTTCACTTTGACTTTTTGACTTTGATTATGACTTTTCACGCTTTTTCCATTCTCGTGCTCGGTTTTGTCAGTTTTGGCTTCGTTTTTGTCCTTTTTGTTGATATCCATTACCTGCACAATATATAAAGCAAAACAAACATATATTTGGCATTTTAAGTCTTTTTTTGGTCATTTAGGCTCGTTTTTATAGGTAAAATGTATGTGTAATTAAGCACATACCATTATCTCATCAGAATTGTCCGAAAATAAGAAAACATCACTTCTGCAAGTATTAGAGAGAAGAAAAGGGGCAATTGCTTAGAAAATGTCGGACATCAAGGGAATCAGTATGTCATAATGTACGCACAAGATTTTAATGGAGGGTGATTACAAACCAGTCATCCAACCCCAAAGGCGTCTAAATCCGAAAGTCCAAGATGTTATGAAAAACGAAATTGTAGAACTACTTGATTCCGGGCTAATTTATCCAATTTCAGACAGTTCATGGGTTAGCCCTATTCACGTTGTGCCAAAAAGGGATGGATGGCTGTAGTTTTGAATGATAATAATGAATTAATCCCTTCTCGAACAGTTACTAGATGGAGGGTGTGCATTGATTACCGTAAACTTAATGATGCAACTCAAAAAGACTATTTTCCCTTCCTTTCATTGACCAAATGTTAGAACGTTTATGTGGGAATGAATACTACTGTTTTCTTGATGGATTTTCAGGATTCTTCCAAATACCAATCACTCTGGAGGATCAAGAGAAGACCACCTTCACCTGTCCTTATGGGACTTTCGCTTACCGACGAATGCCGTTTGGATTATGTAATGCTCCTGCCACTTTTCAAAGATGCTTGACAACAATCTTCCACGACATGGTGGAAGACTTTATGGAAGTTTTCATGGACGACTTCTCGGTGTTTGGTAACTCTTTTGATTGTTGTTTAGCTAACTTAGATAGAAAGCTTGCTAGATGTGAAGAAAGCCAAACCTTGTGTCAAAACTGGGTAAAATGCATTTAATGGTAAAGAGGGATAGTTTTAGGACACAAAATTTTTGGAGCTGGAATCAAAGTTGATAGAGCCAAAATCGATGTGATAGCTAAATTACCATACCCGACTAATGTAAAAGGAGTGAGAAGTTTTCTGGGGCATGCTGGATTTTACCGAAGGTTCATAAAAGACTTCTCAATGATCTCTAAACCGATGACCCAACTTTTGATGAAAGACGCGAAGTTTGATTTTTCTGATGATTGCAAAAAAGCGTTCAACATTTTGAAAGAAAAACTAACCACCACACCTATCATCATATCTCCCGATTGGAACGAGCCATTTGAATTAATGTGTGACGCTAGTGATTTCGCTGTTGGAGCTGTTTTAGGGCAACAAATTGATGGAAAATTTCAAGCCAATTTATTATGCAATCAAAACTTTGAATAATGCCCAAGAACATTATACCACAACCGAAAAAGAACTTCTGGCAGTTGTTTTCTCTTTTGATAAGTTTCGTCAATATCTCGTCTTATCAAAAACTATGGTTTACACTGATCATTCTGCTTTGAAGTATTTGTTCAGCAAAGAAGACGTGAAACCAAGACTTATTAGGTGGGTTCTACTTCTCTAAGGATTTGACATCGAGATTAAGGATTAAAAAGGGGCAGAAAATTTAGCTGCAGATCATCTGTCAAGACTTGAAACCCAAATTGGAACCGATCACAGAAGAGGAAATAATTGATGAATTTCCAGACGAGCATCTTATGATATTGAAGGCAGAGCTCAATAACGATGAACCATGGTATGCTGATTATATTAACTATATCGTTGGAAAGATCATACCTCCGAATTGGACGCCTGAAAAAAGAAGAAGATTTTTTCTCAAGTTAAGTACTATTTTTGGGACGAACCGTATGCATTCAAGCTATGTTCGGACAATGTAATGAGAAGATGTGTTGCTGGGAACGAAATCTTTGAAATCTTGGCACATTGTCATTCCGGACCAACTAGGGGACATTATAGTGCATCAATTACTGGAAGGAAAGTCTACGAATCTAGATTCTATTGGCCTAGCATTTTTAAGGATGCTAAGGATTATGTGATGACGGGGGGGGTGGTGGGGGGGAGTGTGATGCATGTCAGAGATCAGGATGCATGTCAGAGATCAGGAAACATATCATCAAGAAGTGAGATGCCTCAAAACAACATTCAAGTATGTGACATATTTGATATATGGGGACTAGATTTTATAGGACCCTTTCTGAACTTGAAAGGGAATAAATATATATTAGTAACAGTAGATTACGTCTCAAAATGAGTGGAAGCTTAATCCCTTCCTACAAACGATGCTCACGTTGTAATTAGATTTTTAAGAAGGCTGTTTGCAAGATTCAGAGTTCCTAAAGCTTTGATCAGTGATCGAGGAACGCATTTTTGCAACTCTTAATTAGAAAAAGTCTTGCAGAAATATGGAGTGACTCATAAATTATCTACTGCATATCATCCTCAAACCCAAAAAACGGAAAAAAACAGACTAAAGTGACCAATAGAGCTTAAAACGATATCTAGAAATATCGGTTGGGTAGAACCCAAAGAATTGGTTTGAAAAGCTTGACGACGCATTATGAGCATTTAGAACTGCTTACAAAACGCCCAATGGATGCACACCTTTCAGATTGGTTTACGAAAAGCTTTGTCATCTACCTATGGAGATCGAACATAAGGCATATTGGCCATTAAAACAATGTAATATGGATCTCACAACTGCTGCAAAAAACCGTTTCATGGAACTTAATGAATTGATGAAGTTAAGAGATAAACCATATGAAAACACCCGGATCTACAAAGAACGAACTAAGAAATGGCATGACTCTAGGCTTCGAGGAGATAAAAATTTTAAAGAAGGAGATAAGGTGTTAATATTTAACTCTAGATTTAAGATGCATCCGGGAAAGCTTAAGTCAAAATGGTACGGCCCGTGTGTAGTAAAAACTGTGCATCCATATGGAACCATAGAAATTATCGATAAAAATGGAGTCAGTTTTAAAGTTAATGGACATAGGTTGAAAAAGTATCACGATGGATACAATAATGTGGAAGAAAAAGAAGTGGTTGAATTGGATGACTAGAGCAACGTGAAGAAAAGAGAAGCTGAAGAAAAGTCTAACTTAAAGACTTCGCTATAAACAAAAGTGCTTCCCGGGAGACAACCCGGAATGTTATTTAATTTTGTTATCGAGTCTGTCTTCCCAGACTTCAATACGGCGTATCCGCCCCATACCATACGGCGTATTGAATGTTTGGACGTTATCAGTCTTTATTTTTCATGCACTTTAAAAACATTATTGTCAGTTCTGCGAATACGTCGTATTCATCTACTTGATACGCCGTATCCATAGTCTGACCCGTATTTAGTTTGTTTTAGTTTAGTTTAAATTAACCGTAGATACCAAGATAGGAATGCACCTGTTTTTCCTATATTTTACACAGGACCTCGTGAAGGAAATATCGACGAATATTGGTGGAGAATTTACAAATCTGGAAATCTTGAAGTGTTGGAGTCTTGAAACCTCAAGACGGTTGTTCAACACACGATCTTGCTCATAAACGCAACTTGGAGAATCTACCAAGCAAATATCAGGGGAGTTTCTCATTCTAATTCTTTTTAAATTCCCGTATTTAATGTTTTACATATACAATGAGGACGTTGTATAATTCAATTGGAGGGATGGAATTAGAATGTTTACTTGTCCTAAATTTTCACAATAAAAGGCTTAAATTATGCTCAAATTTAAAAAAATTCAAGCATACTTTTGTGAAATTACATGTTACATAACCGCACATAATAACCCTTGATAGATATTGTGAGGATTTAACCTTTCCGTTTCTAAATGTTTACCCAAATTCCATAAAACATAGTTGCCGGTGATGTTGTAGACTTAGAACTTGGCTTTGTAAAACATGTATCGAGACCACAAAAAGATTATTATGGATTTAATAGATAACATGTTTAACAATATGGTAAATCTTAGGATTACATCCCAAATTGCCTATACATGAGTTTTTTATTAACTGACTATACCGGTTAGTTAACCTCTAGTTTAAACCCTTCCACTCTCATCTTTAGAGTGATGATCCACTAGAACAACCCGTAGAGCCAATCCTTTAGGAATTTACACTAATTATTTGTTTCGTTACACCCTTACACCTTAACCTACCCTGTTAAATAAGTTTAATTTACAGTTGCTAGTTGCTTAAAGTGTAAAGTTTGTATTTCCCGAGTCTTGTGTCATTTTCTATCTTTGGTGCGGTTGGAAATTTGCACATTGCAAATGGGAATGTATATTAGTAGTCAAAGCTCATGTGATTTTACTACATTCACAATTAATGGTGAATCCGAAGAACAAAGAAATTACCGAAGGAATTATCCGGAATTATTATGATCGTGAAGATGGTGAAACTACACCAGATTTGAAGTTTAGTTATGAAAAAAAGAGAAAAAATGCAAAGAAAAAAAAGAGAGAGAAAGAAAAGTTTGAAGAATAATCGTTTCGCGAAAGAGCAATTATCGAAGAATTATAACCAGGAACGATTATTCGTTGATACGTTCTACAAAAATCAACGAGGTAGAATATTATACAAAGTGGAAGATAACGCCACTTACCTGGTAGAGTAAATGTAAATTGTTTGGATGATTGGGGAAGTTTACGGGTTATGGAACGCTAACTTAGGTTGTTCTTTTTGATCTACGATCAAGACGTTGTAAATAGTTGTGTCTTTGTCATAATAACGGTCAGGGAAATAAGTGCAAGTCAACTTTTTCTTATCGTTATCTATATGTTTCTTGATTTTATTAACAACAATTTACTTCCCTCTCACCTAATGATTAGCCCACTGGGTTTTACCGAAATGAGGGATTTCATACGAACATACATGGTCATCCCAGGGCGTCCGGTGTGTAATGCATGTCTTGTACCTTGTTGGTTTACGACTTTTGGTTAAAGTTAGAAGGTTCCTACCCTATATCATTCTTCATCCTAACCGTTGGTTAAATTCGAATGGGGATGTGATCGAACACACATGTCTATCTCGGCGTTCCGGATGTGTATGTGTGCTTCAGCTGCCTTGTTGGAGTGGTACTTCTGGTGAAAGATTGTATAATGATCAACCGTACGCCTTTCCATACAAAAACCCATATTTACCTTTATAAACTTGTTACTCCTTGGCTTTAGTGGTGGAGATGTGTATCCTTTCCAAGCTTATGATAGAATACTCGTCACGACCGAGCAATTGAGCGAATTAGTTACATGTTACCACATAGATTAGTTGAGTGATTTGAGTGTTTTCATCTTCCTATTTCATGAGGTGTTTGGTTGTGTACTTGTAATAGATCGAATAAATGCTTTAACAAAAAATAATCCTTAGAGATACATTTTTGTAAACTTCTAAAGGCTACTTGAGGACAAGTAGGATTCAAGTGGGGGGATATTTGATGACATCAAATAACGTCTATTTTATAGCATCGTTTATCCCATGATATTAACCTTTTTGTATAGTTTTATTGCAAAGAATGTACTAAATCGTTTAATATTAATAATTGCAGTAATTATGGAGTAATTAGTGAAACATAGCAAAAGTCGCGCATTCCAGGAGCTTTAAATGAAGATATATTGAAGATTACTATTTTGAAGACCAATATATCGTATCCATCAAGAAGATACGGCGTATCCTTGCCTGCACTCACCAAAGACCACAGAAGATTAAAGATCAATACGCCGTATCCAGAGGACTCAATAACGCCTTTTCAAGATATGGAATAATATAATATTCTGGAAGATATCAAACGTGGTCCCTACTCCAAGAAATCCCCAATACGCCATATCCAACCCATTGGATACGCCGTATTGAACCGACTTCCAGACATTATAAATAGAAAACTCAAAAACGAGTTTTAAGTGTGCTAAATCATATTCTCGATACCTAAACCATAAAAGTCTATTTTCAATGGAGAAAAAAGCAGAAGAGGTAGAGCAACGTATTCCAATTCATAGGAGACATCGTGTAATCCATATACTTTAGTATCGTTCAGTTTTTTGTATCATCGTTTAACTCGGTTATTTACCTTGGCTATAATTATTACTCATGTAATAATTATGACGGTTAAGGTATACCTTCGGGTAATTAGCATTATTATGAAGATCTAAATTTTTGGTATTTTTTTATATCGATTTCTTGATTTAACGTTGAATTCCTTGTTATGTTTACAATTATATTGTTTTACGCGCTTTTGTATGCGACCTATCATTCAACTGGATCTAGCTAAGTGGACCAAGCGGATCTAGAGTCCGGGATAGCTCTTCATATAGTAATTTTATACCCAAGAATAATAGTTACACAATATTGTCCTAACTAAGTATTTGTATAGGATACGCTTCGGGCTTTAACTATTTAATTGGATATTGCGCAATTGTTTATTGATCGTGTTACTAGCAGATGACCTAGATATATTCCAACAAAATTTAACGTTTCTGATCCATTTGATAGTTGGACAAGTGGACTACTAGCGTATATAGATTCCATTAAGCTTTAAGTGTGTAAAGTTTCCTATATCTAGGGTTTACAAGATCACCATTGCTTTATCCCTAAGATAGATTATAATCAGCAAAAAGGATGCTTTATGCGGATGCTTTAATTGTGACATAATTAAGTGTCTAGGTCTTATGATGATGTAACGCCTAAGTCTTAAGAATGATATGCCACCTCGAGAGAAGAAATCATTGCATTAAATAAACAAACCAACGTTCTAATTAGATTAATAATGGTTAATACAATTTTCTTATATAAGGTTCGACCGCTCTTTTATCTTTTGTTAATTAGCATGCATGGGTAATAGTTTCTTAAATTGATTGTAGTTACCAACCAAACCGTGTCAGTCTCTCAGGCTGAAAACCCCTATTTTCCATTAGAATTAGGATTTAGATTGACATAGGTTTAACATAGGATTAGAATAGAATTAACATAGATTAGATAACCAAGATATTAATTAAATTGATAGATTTAACCTCGCTCTCAGTGATCGACACCCTACTTACCACGAAACTACTATCGATCGGGTACACTGCCCGTTAAAGTGTTGTTTTTGGTTGAGTCGGCAAAATATAAATTTAAAACTTGAATCATATAAAAAACAACCCTACACTACAACACATCAAGTTTTTGGCGCCGTTGCCGGGGAGTAAAAATTAATCTTGATTTTTATTTTGATATTTTGGTTTTTAACATTAGATTAGATCTAACCCTTAGGATTAGTGTAATTTAGATTAGTGTATATTTTTGTATATTTTGTATATTTTGTATATTTGTCTTTAATTGTTTGCTTGTATATTTGTGTGTTTAATTGTTTGCGTATTTAATTGTTTTTCTTGAATACACTGTTCTGGTCGACAGTTGAATACGGCGTATCCTATCCCACTGAATACGGCGTATCCAGTTCTCTGTCCAATACAGCGTATTCATCTCAACAGATTAATACGGCGTATCCACTTCCATTGGATACGGCGTATCGATCGTCTGGGACAGAAACTGAAATAATTGATTTTCGTGCCAAAATTTTGTTTTACCTTTCTTCAGAGCAAATCCTGCTGATATTTTTACCCTTGTTACAGGAAGAACTTATCAGAGCTAGTTGATTGAAGAATGAACCACAAAAAGTCATGGCTAAACCAATTATAAATAAAAGCATGGAAAAAGCTCATTCTGAATCATATCTTTCCATCACCAGTAACGACATAAAAATTATTCTCAACAAAGAATTTGTAGAGGAATTACAAAAGAATACATACCACGGATGGATTGAAGAAGACGTTATTGACCACATCGCTAAGGTACTCAAAATTATTGATTTAATTCGCGTTCCTGGTACGGATTCCCATCAACTACGAATGAAGATCCTTCCTCTCTCACTTACTGACGAAATAAGGCAATGGTGGATAGATGATGGGGAAAGAAAATCACAGTATGGGAAGGCCTTGTTGAGAAATTTTTCTGTAACTTTTATCTAGATTCATACGATGGAGAAGATGAAATGTTGGATGAAGGAGACAACTGGGGAATTGATCTGCTTGAATTTTTATCACAAGTGAATTCATAATTTGATAAGCATATGAAAATTGATAGAAGAACTAAAAAGGTATTATTCCATGCTTAGATGAATGGGAATTGGAATAAGAGACAAATTAATAATTGCATCTTAAGTAGTAACAATACTACTTTCTGACTCATTCTTCATACCTAATCTAAAAACACATGAAAAGAGCGACACCGAAAAGGAAGAAGAACAAAGTCAGACAAAGCGCAAATATAACAATACATCTAGTACTACTGATGAGCAACCTAACAAAAGAAGGTGCAAAGAAGAAAAGTTTGAAGCTATTCAATACTCACTTGGACCTAACGAAGAATATATTGCTATTAGAAGTTATGAATATGGTATTTGGGAAAGAAACGAAGATAATTTATCCATAATCTACCAAGATATTTTTAAGAAAAAGGACGAAGGATGGAAGGTGACGCGCACCAAGGAATAAAAAGAGAAGCTGAAGAAAAGTCTAACTTAAAGACTTCGCAGTAAACAAAAGTGCTTCCCGGGAGACAACCCGGAATGTTATTTAATTTTTTTATCGAGTCTGTCTTCCCAGACTTCAATACAGCGTATCGGCCCTATACCATACGGCGTATTGAATGTCTGGACGTTATCAGTCTTTATTTTTCATGCACTTTAAAAACGTTATTGTCAGTTCTACGAATACGTCGTATTCATCTAGTTGATACGTCGTATCCACAGTCTGACCCGTATTTAGTTTGTTTTAGTTTAGTTTAAATTAACCGTAGATACCAAGATAGGAATGCACTTGTTTTTCCTATATTTTACACAGGACCTCGTGAAGGAAATATCGACGAATATTGGTGGAGAATTTACAAATCTGGAAATTTTGAAGTGTTGGAGTCTTGAAACCTCAAGACGGCTGTTCAACACACGATCTTGCTTATAAACGCAAATTGGAATATCTACCGAGCAAATATCAGGGGAGTTTCTCATTCTAATTCTTTTTTAAATTCTCGTATTTAATGTTTTACATATACAATGAGGACGTTGTATAATTCAAGTGGGGGGATGGAATTAGAATGTTTACATGTCCTAAATTTTCACAATAAAAGGCTTAAATTATGCTCAAATTTAAAAAATTTCAAACATACTTTTGTGAAATTACATGTTACATAATCCGCATACAATAACCCTTGATAGATATTGTGAGGATTTAACATTTCCGTTTCCAAATGTTTACCCAAATTCCACAAATATGAGTGTGTCGGTGATGTTGTAGACTTTAGAACTTGGCTTGGTATATCTATTAGAGACCAAAATAATGAGTATTAAGGATTTAATTGGAGTAACTTGTTTAAATTGGTAAATCTTAGGATTACAACCAAATCGCCTACACATGTTGTTTATTAACTAACTACACCGGTTAGTTAACCTCCAGTTTAAACCCTTCCACTCTCATCTTTAGAGTGATGATCCACTAGAACAACCCATAGAGCCAATCCTTTAGGAATTCAAACCAATTATTTGTTTCGTTACACCCTTACAACTTAACCTACCCTGTTAGATTAAGTTTAATTTACAGTTGCTAGTTGCTTTGTACAAACAAATTAAACTTGTAGGATGATCAAAGAAAAATATTTTTTTTCTTAACCATTACATTTCTACAAAAGTATTTTTCACAAAAATAAATAAACACAAAATACTTTTTAATAAAAGAAATGTTTTATTTAAATATAAAATTTGAAATCTGGTTTTCCCCCCAAAATGAAAGCTTCTATACCAGATACAACATTCCCCACAAAAAGACAAAAAGTGGAGCGTAGTCTAGTGGCGGCCCCCTTATAGGGTCGGCGGCCCCCTAATATATCTGGGGCCGCCGGGACCGCCGTTGCCAGACTGTCAGCTTTCAGCTCCTATAAATAGTGGGTCATCTCCAACTGATTTTACAACCCTTTTGCATGATTTTCTTTCAGTTCTTTCTCTCTCTAGATCTCACTAAATCTCATATACACTTTGATCATTTAACTTTGTTTTAATTCTGTTAAATGGCGTCCAAATCGTTTATCCCTTTCCTCTTTCCTCAAGTGCAAGAAGAAGAACTTCGGCTCATCTTTAAAGATCAAGTTTTTGTAGTCTAGTTAGTCCATTTGTAACATTTGTTACATATAGATCGAGTCAATGTCTTCCAATCTTTAGTAGTGTGTAGATCCAAATGATGTATATATTTGGATGGGTTGATTGTAGGTTGGTTAGTATTTTAGGCCTTAAAATACATTGGTGAAGTGGTAGATTGGTTCTAGCTAAGATTAGGACTCGACATCTAGCTTAGTGTCGGAAAATAATGTAAGTGACGCGGTTTATGTGTTTAGGCCATAAAACACAAGGTTTGTTATGTTGGGCCATAAAACATAACGGGTTTGGTTGTACCCGAAGAAGAACTCGACATCTAGCTTAGTGTCAGAAAATAATGTAAGCTTTGGTATAAGGTTTTCTCCGCCGAAAGGGAGCTTGTTGATTAGTGAAGTAACTCTCGAGTTGGATACTCGAGGAGTGGAGTAGGGCGAAGAGGAGCTTCGTGACCGAACCACTATAAATCATCGTGTCGGTTTGCATTTTCTTTTACCCTTCGCTTTACTTATTTATTTACATTTATCGCTTTACTTTTATACTTGCATTGTACTCATGATTGTGTGAATGGTTGTGTATATCCTGTTAGTTAAAGTTGTGTAGCTCTTTGTGCTAAATATTGTGAGTGTGGTTATATTGTTATAATATGCTTTACCTATTGTAAACCTATGATCGACACTTCTTATATTGCGTCAAACTTGATTGGTGATTTGATACAAAAGATCTAGTCCAAAAACCTCTTCTAGAGGCAGTCCCATAAATCAAGAGCCCTCCTGATATACTTGGTGGCCCCCATATATATATGGGACCGCCTGTAGAAGAGTGATGTAATTCTTGATCTTAAAGTTTTTAATGGAAACGTATTAAACCCCCCCCCCCCCCTTCTACTGTTTCCACAATTGGTATCAAAGCCAGGCTGCTCTACTTTTCAAAACAAATAGTTTTTAAAATAGAGTACGATTCATGTATCAAATTACCCATGAAGGGGGATTAAATATGAAAAGTGTTTTGTTGTTTGATTCGTACTAGTTTTGTTATTAAATATACTTCGTATACTAGCTTGAAGGAAAATTTTCTCAAAAAAACTTGGAAGTGTTAACTTATGTTTGTCTACGTCGTAAGAGTAAAAATGATGTCTAAAACACGAAATTTATGTGCTGTGACAACTTTTTAAAGTCATGTGTTCTACAGTTAAGTTACAAACTGATTTTGAACAAAAAAACGTGTTTTGGGGTCACTGATGGCGGTCCCATAAATGTTCGGGCGACCCCCATATATATTTGGGGGCCGTCAGCTTTATGGGGGCCGCCTGTCTGTTTTGTCAGTTTTTGGCAAATTTCAAAAAATTATATAAAATCAACCGTAAGTCCGTAGAAGTCGTGCCACCCGTCATTTCGAAGATAATTGAGTCTACTTTATTTTAAAGGAACTTCCAAGATTTCATTATTAAATTAAATAAGTCAGAAATGCAAAATACTACATAGTGGTCTAAACTTTATGTTTCGTCTTGACGTAAAACTTGTAGTTTATTTTTTTTTTCAAGCTAAGCATTTCTAGTCAATGTATCTTTGAAAAATGGTACATTTATATTTTCAAGACATTGATATTGATTATTTTTTAAAATGGGGAGGAAATTATTTTATTTACGAATAAAATCAAGCTAAGTATACATCATTGTATTTAATACACAAAACGACGACGAATATCTTTATGTGCATGCTAAATGATTATGTGTATTTACTTGTATCGTATTTTTGTTAATAGATATTATTAAATGAGCATTGCTACTTGTAATTGAGCTACTTATTTATCTAAACACACATGCCATGTACACTATTTATTTGTTAATAGTTTTTCGGATTATGCCTAATAGGAATTACGTTAGATCTCTTGCGTTAAGTTGCAAAATTGTTTGTGCACTGCATATAGGCATAGATTACTATATTTACAAGTGTTACATAAACATCTTGTAGATCATTTTGAGTGTAGTAACCCATTTAGAAATGAGAGTTAAATAGTTTGTCAAGTGTGTGGAAAAATAATGTCCTAAGATCATATTTTAAAACCCATCATTAAAATATTTCCAACACATTATCTCTCTTC
>BQNB010020775.1:0-59337 GCA_026074375.1 Tanacetum coccineum | reverse complement strand
AGCTCACCCCTACCCTTTCCCCACAACCCAACGCCCCTACAATCCCTTTCCAGTTCAACAATCACATAACCCGATCCCCTTCAATGGCTAAGATGAAGACAAAGCCATCCAAGGGCTAGGATTGGATGAGGGTCTCTCTACACACATAACTAACACATGTGAAGCAACCAAGACTCTTGGGACTAGTATAAAAGAGCCAAGAACAAGCCGAAACAAAACACAACTTTTTTTACTTTTTCTTAGTGTAAAATTTTACTTAAGTTTGCATTTAAAATTATTGTACTGAGTTCTTTTTAAGTTTTTGTTGTATCATTTTCAGTTTCAATATAAGTTAAGAGTTTTTGTGATATTACATTTGTCAAAATTTGAAGTCTCATTTTAGTTGTTTTAATTCTGTTTAAATTATATGAAAATGTGTTAAAATTGCTAAAACATTACTAGTACTCACCTTTCTCAGCCTTCCATTTATTAAAAATCATTAAAAAACGTTTTTTATATATTTAAGGGGGTGTTTGGTTTTATACTGAAAATGGGTCAAAAGGGAATTTCAATGGGTCATACACACCCAGCCACTTTTGGCTGAGTGTGTAGGCTGTATTAAGTCACTTAATTCACTAATTTTAGTTTAGAAACAAGTTTTTATGTCCCTTTCTATTTTCTGTCAAAAATTCATAAGCCTAAAACAAGCTTAAGTGCTCAAGCTGCATAAGCAGCTTAAGCACATTGTTGTGTGCTTGTTTGTGTTGTTTCTAGCAAATAAACCAACCCTTTGTTCTGTCCTTTAAAGTCACCAAGTGATAAGCCAAGTATTTGTGTTTGAATTATTTTTGAGAATCTCCATTTTTAAGCCCAAAATTCAGCAGCTTTTATTGTTTTTTAGGCCCCCAAGTTCTGAAAATAAGCTCATTGGAGAACCTTCTTTATCTGTTTGTGCTTTGTGGTGGTTAAAAAGCTCATATGAGCTTATTTCAATAAGCTCAAAAAAGCCTTAAGCCCACTGCCTTAATTCCCCTGGTGCTGAGCACCAGGCTTTAGCCCCTTTTTTCTAGCTTATTCAAAACTAAGCATTAGGTTTTTATTGTTTCTTAATATAGATTATAGGTATCATTATTAGGTTTAGCAGCTTATTTCAACTAGTTAGCTTATTTAAATAGCTTAATATAGCCTTAAAGTCCCTCTTTTTCTGTCTTTTATATGAAACTGTTTAGATATAGCTTATTGTATTCCAGCTTATTTTAGGGCTTATTTTAGAAATCCTTAGCTTATTTAGACTCCCTTAATCTAAGTCTCTATTTCCCATAGTTGTTAGCTTATCTTGCAGCCTTAAGCCCCAAAAGAAAAGCTAAATAAGCTGTTAAGCTTATTTAGCCACTGCAGCTTTAAAAAGCCACTTTTCTGGCTTATTGTGAGCCCTTCAGCTTATGCCCCTTTTACAAAAGTTACTCCCCAAAAGCCCCTTTACAACTTTTCTTTTATAGCTTTTTGATAATAAGCATTTAGGACTAAGCTTGTGATCGGGGTTCTCTTTCAGGGACTGTTTGTGTAAATTCATCTTTTAAAGTTACAACTGTTACTCCCCCTTGTCAGTTTGCTGTTACCCCGTTTGTCCTTGTTGCCTTTCACTGTTAATCCTTTAGTTTTAACAACAGTTAGCCTTAGTTAGTTTATTTAATTTAATTAATTAATTTAGGTTAAAATTTAATTAGTTTAATTACTTTTTATAAAATCAGTAACTTTTGGGCATTTTTATATTTTTAGAATTGTTAACTTTTTCTTTATTTAATTTTATTTTCTCAGAATTTTTATAACTTTAATTTTTTGTCTTTTTCTATTTTCTTAGTTTTAATTAGTTTTTAATCTTTAAAAATTCATAAAAAATCCAAAAATTAATAAAAAAATATTTTTCTTTTTTGTAAAATTTTCTTTTGTCATTTAGTATCTAGGAAAAATATAAAATTTAGTGTAGGCTTAATTTTTCTTAAATTTCAGTTTTAGACCCGTTTTTACCGGGTGCGTTTTACCGTTTCTTTTCGTTTAGCATTCAAACGACCTCCGTTTTAGTTCTAGTTTTCTTTATTTTTCAAATTAAGTTAATTAGAATTTAATTTTGATTTTTAATTTAATTTAGCATTTATTTTTCTTAATTTTTAATATTTAGGTTTCCCGATACCTTATTCTGTTCCCCGTATTTAATTTAGATTTAATTTTAGGATTTCCCTATAACTAATTTTGTTTCCCGTAGTTATTAGGACTTATAATATTTCCAATCACTCTCATTCAATCTCATCAAATCAAGGATCACTCTCAATTGCAGCCTCGTTGGGACTTACGACCCGGGAATCATACTTCCGGAATCTTTTTATCATTGATTTGATTCTTATATATTTTATATATATACCAGCAACGAATCAGGTAACATTTAGAAGAGTTGCTCCATCTCAGCCTCATCTTCATGCCCTCATAATCTTGGTGTTCTCATAGGTAAGACAATGGTACAAGACTCCGTGTTCCTATCTTGTATCCGAAAATGGCTTTTTAGGGCTTAAAAATGAGTCGTACTCATTTCATTTTTGTTTTAGTTGATAAAACCCTATGCTACTATAAATAATATGTTTAAACACTTTAAAAATGATGTTAAAATAATTATGGGTTCGGTTTGGGTGATTTCAAGGTCCCAGAACCGGATGGATGGAGTATTTTGATTTGTTTGGGGACTCGTGCTATGATCACAGGCCTCAAGTTACAATAACCATGGCAAGTCAACTCTGACGTTCAAGCTATTAAAGTTTCGGTCAGCCGGGGTTCCAAATCTGTTCCTTCGGTATATCCTTCCTGATCAATACCACCACACATCTTCGTTCTTGAGATTATCTGGTTTCTGTGCTTCGGTCTGAGCATTCAAGATTTGTTTAGGAAGATCCAAACCAATAGTCATCACTAAGGCTCAGACTCTTAATGGTTTAATTCGCTCTTTCCTGCTCAAAGGCATTCAGCAACACTTTCGCTTTTCCCCAGGGTTGATAAACGAATTCGCACAATCATAATCGTTTGAGCAACTCCACCAACCGACGTTTGGCCTCATAATTGCAACTACTTTTGGTCAAGCTATGTGTAGTTTAGGGGGACTCTTATGATTTCTGTGACACCGTACACTTGGTTCCATACATGTAGTTAGCCTCCATAAATCTTTAGAGCACAAACACCACTTCACTAAGTTATAATCATGTGAGTTAAGTATAAGTTTTCTCATGAATCTTAATGTAGTGTTGCGTGGTATCCTTGGTCGAAGTGCAAGCATCCACAGAATTGTAAATCTCATTAGGAATAGAAAGTAGAATCATATTCACGAGCTCCATTTCAGCATCATAGAGCAATAAGTCATCACCTTCAAGATCCTCAACAGTTTGCAATCGTGGTATTGTCAAGCCTTTAGGAACGAAATTCTTAAACTCATAAGGGCCTTCATCAAGTGCTTTAAGAAGCCACTTGCGGTTGTCTCTCTTCCGGTTTAGATATCGTCTGAATATACTTGCCAGTGGTATATAACTACCCCTTTCAAGCATGGGAGGCCTATTTTCAGAACCGGCATCAACAAGGGATTGTTGATATATTTTGGATGTCGACATGTCTTATGATTCAAATATTGGATCTTTGTAGTCGAAAATGAGTGATATTTGTGAGAATAGTATCAAATTCGATAACAGGAGTCAAACTCGGACAATACGTAGTAACAAACTCGGTAATCTTCAAACTAAGCAAACTCGGAAATCTTCAAACTAATCAAACTCGAAAATCTTCTTACTACAAACTCGGTGAATCAAATTTTGAAAATTTCAACAATTATGGAATATTAATAACCACAAATTCGATGAAACCGAAATTTATGATCACTAGATAATCCAAAAGTCCACTGAAATCAAATTCGATAAAACCGAATTTGATTTCCGAATTTGTAATTTTTGAGAAAATTTGTGTTTCAACACTTCAAATCACGATAAAACCGTGAAATGAATGTATGTTAAGTCTTTTGAAAGCTTATTTCCGAGTTTCAACGTAGTAAAACCTTATTTCACAAATTTCGATAGAACCGAAATTGTGAAATCTATAAACTCGATAAAACCGAGTTTGATATTAAGATCCTAATATACGATTTCCGATAGAACCGAAAGATCGTATATATCTATTACAAGATATTTCTACCGAAACTATACTATTAACACTACTGAATCTTGTAAAATTACAAGAAAACACTTCCGAGAATGAACAACTCCTTCCGAGAACGAAAAAACTACTTCCGAGAACTGCTGAATTTGCAAAACAACACTCGATAACGTCCAATAACTCGAATTTTCTGCCAAAACTAATCTCGAAAGCTCAAAATCTTCAACCGAATTCTTCGAACCTCATATTACACTTCTCGGTCGTGAAAAATTCTCACAAAACGAACACTCTAATTCTCTATTGGCGATTGATACCACTTGATAGGTCACATGAATCTTGAATCAATCATATCGAACATGAATGCATAGAGAGAATAGTAGAGAAGGACAAATATTTGAAATTCAAATGATATAAAATGGAGGGAAAATGGAAGAGTTTGTTACAAAATGCATCACCCTCTAATGAAGATTAGAGGGGTATTTATAGGTGAGGGAAGGAGGCTTCCCTTCCTTATTTTCCTAACTTGTCACATCTAGTCCCTAGACTTTGGTAATTATGCTATTTCATTCTTTTAGCATAATATACCTTATTACAAACTACTTTGACATTATCAAAAGAAACACTAATGACTTAAATAATACAAAATCACATAATCGACACTTTTAATGATCCTAATAAACATCATAATAATGGTCTAATATAGTTGGTGCGATATCAATTAGGGAACTAAATATAGTAGATATAAAACTTCTATCAGCACCAGTATCAAATAAGATAAAAGCATAGCGGTTGTTTAGAAGGAACGTACCCGGAACGACGTTGGAGTCTGGGTTTGTTCCCGCATTGCCCACCACATAAACCTTGGCTAGTGCATTGCCATTCCCACGTTGATTACCACGATTTCCATTCTTCAGCTTCGGGCAGTCTTTCTTGAAGTGCCCCTGAACACCGCACTCATAACAAGTGACAGCATTCTGAGTTGTCCCGAAGTTCCCACGATTGTTATTATTACCATTGGGACCAGAACTCCTACAGTCACGAGCCAGATGACCGATCTTCTTGCACTTATTACACCTGGGAGCACATGGACCTTTGTGGTGATAGTTGCATTTTGTACACAAGGGCAATGATCCCGTGTACTCCCTCTTTTCACCAGGCCCAACAGTGTAAGCCCTCCCAGTGTTCTGTCTCTTGTTTTGTTGTTGGTGCCCCTGATTATTTCCAGCATTAAACTCCAACTTCCTCTTCTGCTCAGCTTGCCTTTCAGTAATAGTGAGGACTTTTTGGTCCATCTGATCATTGGCAAACTCAATTGCTTTCTCCATCGTCTTGGGTTGATATGACATTACATTTCCCCGAATCATATCAGGAAGCCCACCAACATATTTCTCAACTTCCTCTGATTCCTCGTGGAACATCCTCCCACACATCAGTGCAAGCTCTTGAAAATGCAGAGTGTAGCTTGCGACATCAGTACCTTTTACTTTTAGGTTCCAGAGCTCAATTTCTAACTTCTTGATTTCACCCCTTGGGCAGTATTTGATTGTCATCATCTTCTTTAGTGCTTTCCAGTCCATAGCATAAGCAACATCTTGAGTAACAGTCTTCATGTGGGAGTTCCACCATGTTAGAGCATTTCCAAGGAAAGTGCATGTAGCAAACTTAACTTGGTTCTCCATAGCACAGTTGCTGATATGGAACACTGATTCCATCTTCTCGAACCATTGTGACAGCACAACCACTCCTTCAGTACCCTTAAAAGTAAGGGGCTTGCAATTCAGAAAATCCTTGTACGTACACTCACGCAGAGTGCGCAGAGTGCGTACACTTCCTCTAATTCTAATGTCAGAATTGTGGCTTCCGTTGCCCTGACCATTAGTGCTATTTCGAAGAGTTTCATGGTTAGCGAGTGCCGCAGACACTCTTTCTTCGATTAGTTGCTCAACAGCAGCAGCCGCAGCAGCAGCAGCTCTTGCAGCAGCCCTTGCAGTAGCAGCAGAGGTTCTTCTTGGCGGCATATTATTCTAAATCACAACAATATAAGACACGTGATTTTTCATAAACATCACAAAATGACATGGGTACAACATATATATAACAAGATCACATCACACAGTGATTATATAACATGACTGGGATCACAACACATAACAGAATTGAGATCGACATAACCTAATACAACACATTATATATATAACTGGAAAACATACATGATTGTCTGATGCAAGAAATGAAAAATACAAATCCTACTGCCGTGCTAGCTGGGTATAAAACCCATAATACTTACCCGGCTAACATAATGATAGCTATGAATATGACATGAAAATGTAAACCTAGGCAGAACTACCAACGCCCTCGGGATCATCTACATGAGTCTGATCTCTAGCCTGAAGTGCCTGAATCTGTGTCAATGCCGCTGACAACTGTCCCTGTAGTGATGAAACATGTGCAATCAATGTCGTCATCAGTGACTCCTGTGAGGCGATACGGTAATCATGCATCTGGGTATGAGTCATATATGCTTGTAGTTCATAGTGAACTACCGAACTCAACCCAACGGAATGTGCCCAAGCCTCTCGGGAAACAAGGGCCTCCCAATCCAACAGTCGTGCAGTCTCATAGTGAAACTGTCTATCCTCGACCAATCCATCAACTCTCTGAAATAACTGAGTCTGCCTATCCTGAGTATCCTCTATCACAGCATAAATATCTTGTGTCCTGCTCCTGAAACGCAGCAAGCTCGGTCACTCTAGCATTGACCCCCTCAAGGGTCGTCAGTGTTACCTCCTCAACAGTCTCTGTCGGGTCTACCCAAACATCCCTAATACCATAGCCGACCTCCTCGGCTCTCTGACGTCTGATCTCGGCACCCATAGTGCCGATAAACCTATAATCCGCTCTATGACCTCCAGTAGGTCTAGGAGCAACAGTCAAACTCTCCCCCACCTCATACCTCAATGTGGGAGTAGTCAGACATAACCTCTTACGAGGTGGTAACTCGGCCTCAAGAATGTCCTCCCTACGGTCGACTGGTGGTGGTATGAATAGTGAGGCTGGTAGTGGTGGTAGTAGAGATGATGGTAACGGTAATGATGTGGGTACAGGTGGTGGTAAATGTAGTAATGATGGTGGAGGTGGTAGTGGTGGTGAGGGAATATGAGGTAGTGGAGATGACCAAGGTGATAGTGGTGATGGTGGTGTAGGTGCGGCAACATACTCAGCAATACGTGCCTCCATGAATGGTGGTATAGGTGGCTCAAGTCTGACAGTCTTTCGTACCCTACGGAGACGTGTATGAGCTAAGGGGATCCTAATCTGAGGCGATCTAGGTGTAGGTGCAAACTCACCAGTCTCAAATGCCTTTATGTCCCCAGCTAAGGGAACAGGGTCGATAACGGGTATAGCAAAAGAGTTAGCCGGAGTTAGGTGCTCCTCCTCCTCGTTATTATCCTCGTCATCAAAGGGCTCCTCGTCCTCATCATCAGTATCATCATCATCATCGTCATCATCGGTGGGCTTATCATAACCATCCCCTCCATCAGCAGGATAGTCAACATGATCCTCCTCGGGGTCCTCCTTCGGATCCTCATCCAGATCGGAGTCTGCCACATAGCCTGATGACAAGGCGGTAGGTGAGGCATCAGCAAGTATAGGCTGGTCCTCCAAGGGTGCCTCAGCATCGGATGGCGCTAAGTACTCGGGGTACTCAGGCTCAGGTACGTATGGTACCTCGATAGGTGAAGGTGGGTACTCAGGACCGGGCACATAATCGAAAGACGGTGGGTGCTCAGGTCCTGGTACATAGTCCGGAGATAGCAGGGCTACCGGCTGCATAGGGAGTCCATCGTATCCGTGTACGATGACTCATGGAGAACCTCCATCAGACAGCTCCTTATCAGCTCCCCAGAAGACTCTCCCTGGCTCGGAATTAGTGTAGAAAGATGTGTAGGTGACTGTGGATGAAGAAGACATGACAGGATCTGTAACACTCAAACAGAGTTTACATTAGTACATATATAAGACCCATAATAATATACTTAATATACTATAAACACGTATGTGAACCATGCAGCATCTAGTATACTCAACTAATGCAACAAGTAATGTATAAGTGAATGTCCCATGAAAACCCCTTTGTATGATGCAATGTTTGAAAACGGTTATAGTCCAAGTAAAAACATTTGATCTGGTTCTCTATAACCTTGGCTCTAGATACCAATTTGTAACACCCCCAAATTGGGTCGTAGCGGAATAATGAGTCCGGGAGCGTTACTTTATAGATCAATAACACAAGATATGAGAACGGCCTCTAAAAGAGTCATTTAAAATATGATACATTGGATTTATTGAAATTGTTTAATACAAAGCGCAACGGCTTAAATTGTTCAACATTTGATGACAAAGATTTTAGATCATAACAATCATCCCAAGATGTAATGACTCTAAATCTATTAATTGATGACTCCCAAAAGACATCCCCAATGTATCCTTAGCACCTCGTGCCTCATTGTCCTTGAGAAACATGCTTTAAAACGTTCAAAATAAAGTAGGTGAATTCATAGATTTATGTAAATATTAATGTAGGACCACAAGATTTCCAAGTGATGATATTGCAAACAGATGCAAACATCTACAAAGTTGTAAGTACGTTTTCCTTAAGCTCATGACACTAAGCTCGACATGTTGTCTTGCAATAAAAAATTGCCAACATTCCCTTGATGAGCTTTATACCCGCAACATCCCAAATCAACTGGTGTATGTTTCGTTGTCCGACAAACCAGCACAGTGAGTGCTACACACCCGACATGGGGATGTCAATACCCAAATAGATTATTTATACATTCTGCGCTCACCAACGTAATTGACAGTTCATGTTAATGGACACGTGGGTTCATCGCTACTTAAGCAACCACGTAATCATGTTAAAATTACACTTGTGTCCAATTTGTAAACAATGCATTGTTTCTCACCCAAAGTTATTAACATTGATATAGTAAAAAAAATAGGGTAGAACTCACCGTAGTGAATAAATGATGTATATGAATCAAGTGAATGGAAAGTCATGGATAAGACCGAATGCACCTAATTAAATATAGGCCGTATGAGTACAATGTTATTAATAATACTATTATAACAAGTTATATAGTTACACCACCCACCTAATAGTATCTTTGTTTCGTTTAAAATGTTCAAAAACAATGTATAAACCGTACTTTATTGAGTAAAGGTTTTTATTTTGTATCCGTATGATAAAAGTGTGGGTTTGTCTCATAATTGATTGTTTGTTTATTAATAACTTTGTTTTCAATATTATTATTCTGATTATATAATTATATTATGTATTGGTTTTAATTGTTTTTTTATGAATTCGTGCCAAAAGTAAAAATAGTGCATACGGTTTTATAAACCTTTATCTCTTTATCGTTTACTCTGTTTTTCTCGTCTATTTATTCCATGCTCCGTATTAAGAAATATATCAAAATATTATATTTATATATTTATGCCCATGTTGAAACAAGTAGTTTTATTGTTTTTATAAATTATATAAAACTACTTTTATTTAATTAATCGTGTAACCTTCTAAAAAGTTTCATAACTTACTCATATTTAATCAGTTATCGCTTGTTCTTTATATGTATTGACGTTCGTATTTGAAAAGTCTAATCAAAATTCTTATTTGTTAATATGGTTTGGTACCTTGTTATGAACAGTAAACAGTAAGTGAAATTATATAAAAATACTTTTTAGTTAACTTTAATTATTGAAATCGTATTTTTATTGTACTTTCTTTTGTTTTAATTCGGGTTTTTAGTGATTTCCTATGTCCACGTCTTCGTAATCTAAAAGCTCTATTTATGAAAATTATTTCCAATAGTATACTATCGTGATAACAGTAACTATTTTTATAAATTTTACTTTTTTAAAAAATATTTTTTAACTTAAACTTGTAAATAACGAACACCGTCATTTTTTAAATTCGTTTTTCAAGTTTCTTGCATGTTTGGTTCTTCATGAAAAAGTACTATCTTCTATAAAATATCTCCCTTAATTTATCAGATTGAAAAGTAAATATTTTTATAAAATAACTTTTATAAACATTACTTTCATCCATTTAATTATTGTCAAACCTTTAAAAATGTCATATACTCTTCAGTTATTGCTCGGTTTTTCAAGCTTTTTTATATGCTTACGATCATTGTGATAATACTAAGTGAATAAACATAAAATGTTATACCCCTTATACACAAATTCAAACAGTAGGTTTATGTTTGTTTGATTTATTTTATAAACTTGTTCTTATATACTTTTCACTTTGCTAAACCATTCAAGTCCTCTAAATTATTAAAATAGCCTACTGGATTATTTTAAGTCCCTCTTTAATATGTCCAAGTTATGCAAGTTCTTATTGATATTTATAACTATAAGTTTTGTAAATAAACTTTCCCAATGCAAATTAATTTACAAATTAACTTATAATTTAATTTAACTTATATAGATGTTTACTTCCATTTTAAGTTATCATTTCACCACAATAATATCAAAATTCAATTTATTTTTCTTTGTAATATTCATAAATCATAAAAATTTGAAAACCTAGGTAGGTGTTTAACATATATACAAATATGAAAAAAACATAAGTAAATGATTAATGAAATGCTTAGGGTTTAAATGGTCTTTTAGAAGATGATGTAGGATGATAAACACAAGATAAAAATCTAGCTCAAGGTTACAAATTTCAAAAACCCTAATCAGAAACCACCCTAAATATGTTTTCTTGATTAATCCTTTGTTAAACCCAAATTCAAGCTTGATGGCCCTTGTGTAACTTAGATTTTACTTGTAATGATCGCTTGTATGCTTGGAATACCTTGGAATGAATAATAAAATGACAACACTAGCTTATAATTTTGAAGCCATGGGTTTTGAGCTTATTGTAGGAGAGTATGATTTGTTTTTCTTGTAATGAGAAGAGTATAACTAGAATACTTATGAACTTATCTTTCTTATAGACATTTAGGAATGTCCTGATACTACCTTAAATCAAACCATGGGGTGTTAGTAGTTTCAAGTTACAAATGCAAAGAGCTCTCTCCTCCCAAGACTCTACATGGCTGTAAAATGGTGTTTGGGGTACATTTGATGTGCCAATTTATAGATACATGGGATTGAGGGTACTAGTATGTAAGGTTTATAACTTGTAACGATAAGAGTTAAAGTGGTCTTTTGGATTTATTTCTTATGTATGTCTCCTAACCGGCTGAGGCTTATTTGTTATAAATTAATTATTAATTTTTGTGTATTGAGTATAAAAGTGGGTATTTGTTTGAGTTATAATGGGTATAGAGTGGACAATAATGAGGTTAGAGTTTTTATTTTTAGTAAAGAGTGTGTTGTCTACCATTCCCATGGTAGAATCATGTTTAATAAGAAAGGCTTTTAATCTATCGTACCAATCTTTAGGAGCTTGTTTAAGTCCATAAAGCGCTTTCTTGAGTCTATAAACATGATTTGGTTTTGCGAAGTTAATGAATGCAGGAGGTTGTGCCACGTAAACCTCCTCGTTGATAAAACCATTTAGGAATGCACTCTTTACATCCATTTGAAATAATTTGAAGTCTAGTGTGCATGCATATGCTAATAATATTCTTATGGATTCTAATCTAGCTACGGGTGCATAAGTTTTGTCATAATCAATTTCTTCTTGTTTATTATAACCTTAGGCGACTAGCCTAGCTTTATTTCTTGACACGACACCATTTTCGTCAAGCTTATTTCTATATATCCATTTAGTTCCAATAATGGCCATATCCATAGGATTTGAGAATAGTTCCCAAACATCATTTGAGATGAATTGGTTTAATTCTTCTTGCATAGCAATTACCCAACTTTCATCTTTTAAAGCTTCATTTATATTTTTAGGTTCTATGGTTGAAAGAAAGCAATAGAAATTACTTTTGTCTTGAGCTTGTGATCTAAGAGTTCTTTGATTTAGGTTACCAATAACATTTTCTAGTGTATGACTCTTAGATTCTTTGATGTTTATGATTTCATTATTTTCTAAAGATTTATCTTCGACATCATTCCCGAAGGGTCTTGTTTTATTAACCTCAATAGCTTCTTCTTCGACTAAATCATCATCCTCTAAAGGTGATGTTTTAGGCGGGGGAGGAGTTTCATCGAATATCACATTTAAGGATTCTTCGACTTTCATTGTTTGTTTGTTGAGAATTATATAAGCTTTACTATTTTGCGAATATCCTTGGAAGACATCTTCGTACGACTTTGGGTCGAACTTGGTGAGGTAATCTTTTGTATTAAGAATGAAGCATTTGCTTCCAAATACTTTGAAATAGTTAAGGTTATATTTTCTACCTTTTAACAACTCGTATGGGGTTTTTCCTAAAATACATCTAATGGAAATTCTATTAATTATATAGGTTGATGTATCGACCACGTTACACCAAAATTTTTGTGGAACGGATTGTTCATTTAACATAGTCTTACTCATTTCTTGTAGAGTGTGATTCTTTCTTTCTACTACCCCATTTGATTGTGAAGTACGAGGAGCAGAGAAATTATGAGAAATCACATTTGAGTCACAATAGTTTCTGAATTGTACTTCATTATCAAATTCCCGACCATGATCCGTTCTAATTGACACTATGGAGCATCCTAATTTGTTTTGAATCATTTTACTAAATATTTTGAACTTTTTGAAAGCTGCGGTTTTATTTCCTAAAAATCTAGTCCATGTAAATCGAGAATAGTCATCTACAATTACTAAGATATAACGATTTCCTCCATAACTCTGTATGGCGGAAGGGGCGAATAAGTCCATGTGTAATAGTTCTAAGCATCTAGTCGTCGAGACTATATTTTTGGCTTTGTAACTGGCATGAGCTTGCTTTCCAATTTTACAAGCGTCCTAAAAATGTTGGTCTAATTTAAGCTGAGGTAGATTTCTAACTAACTCCTTAAACACTAGAGATTGAATTAATTGCATGTTTGCATGACCTAATCTCCTATGCCATAAAGTAGAATTTTCGTCTAAGGTTACAAGACATATTTTATCTTCCGGCTTATTTCCTAGTTTCATCACACATAATCCTCTTTTTCTAATTCCTCTACCTATGACTTTTTTTATCTTTAATTATTTCGCTACATGTTCGATAAATATTAGTTTGCACTTGTTATCACATATTTGACCAACACATAGCAAGTTAAATTTTAAATTATCTACGTGCTCAAAATTTTCAATAATTAGAGAGTCATGAGTAATCGTACCTTTGCCTATGATGTTACCACGCAAATTACTTCTGAAAATAACGTTGCCTCCGTTGTACGCTTTGTGTGTAGAGAATAACTTTCGGTTATCCGTCATGTTTTTTGAGCATCCGCTATCTTTAATCCACTCGTCGGGCTCCAAGTTTATTCCCAAGCGTATCTCATTAGACGTTTGAGCTACAAGACAAGTCGAGCTACAAGACAAGTTTCGTCTTTAGTCTTTTCTTCTTTATCTTCGTCGCTATCACTCCACGTTCTTTCAATGAAAGCTCTTTGATTATTGTTTCTTGGTGACTTTGGACACTCTCCAATGAGATGATTTGAATCTCCACATCTAAATCATTTTCTTTCGCTTTTACCATTCTTGTCATCTCTACTTTTTTAGAACGACTTTCTTTCATCACGTGGTTGTCTTACGAATCTTCCTCGTCTTTTAAAGAATTTCTTGAATTCTTTCACGGCCATGGTGTATTCTTAGTCTTCACTATCAGAGGTCGAACTTTCTTCATCACTAGATTCCTTTTTAGCCTTCAAGGCGAGAGATCTACTTTGTTCTCTTTTGCCTTTGACCATTTCAGAATCTTTCTTTATTATCGCTTAATAAACTTTTAAATCGCCAATAAATTCGTCAAGCGATAGTGATGTCAAATCCTTTGACTCTTCAATAGCCGTAACCTTTGCGCGCCATTTAGGATGAAGTGCCCTAAGAAATTTCCTAACACAGTTCTTACTAGAAAAGCCTTCATCAAGTGCTTTTAGACTAGTAATAATAGTGTTAAATTTAGCAAATCCATTATCTATCGATTCCTCTTCCGGAATCATAAATTGTTCATATTGTTGAACAAGAAGATCTATTTTATTATCTTTGACTTGACTATTACCTTGGTGAGTGATTAATAAAGTATCCCAAATCTCTCTTGCGGTTTTACACATAAAAATTCTTTCGTATTCTTTACGTAAAAAATCATTATAAATTATCATTTTAGCTTCAATATTTTTAGCAAGTTTTTTTTTAAGATCATCGCTTTGTTTGTCAAATGGTATAATTTCATCCTTTTTAGTTTCGGAATTATTTTGAACGGGAAGAAAATCACCATAGGTAATAACATGCTAAAGATCTAGATCTTTTGATTTTACATAAGTTTCGAATCTATTTTCCAATAAATAAATCCATCACTTTCAAATAGTGGTGGTCTTTGCATATATTGTTTTTCTAAATATTTTTTTGATTCCATAGATCGATTCAAGTTTTAAAATACGATTTATTTTAAAAATCTTGTTTGTCATGGCTTCTGATACCAATTGTGGAAAACTAGAAGGGGAGCGGGTTGAAAAGTTTACCGCTTTTCAATTTAATGTATCGTTTGTTTATAAAACTTTAGATTTGAATATATGTGATCATGATATAGCAATTCTATATACGTAAAATATAAAATATATAATATGAGGGAAAATTACCAATTTACCCTTGAGGACAAAGGTACAAAAGAAAATCTTCACAAATATATATAATACAATACGTAAATTAGCCGAGAAGTATGATTCCCCTCGCCCTACTCCACTCCCCGAGTACCCAACTCGAGAGTTCTCTTCACTATGTCAACAAACTCCCTTTAGGCGGAGAAAACCGTACACAAGTAGCTTACACAAAATTTTCGACACTAAGCCAAATGTCGAGTTCTAATCTTAGCTAGAACCAATCTACCACACACTTTGTATTTTGAGGACTAAAATACTAACCGCACTAACACAAGATCACTTCACCTAAGCACTAACACGATCACCCCGATCTAACTATTCTCTCTACGATCACCACGATCTAACTATACTCTTATGATCACCACGATCTAACTATTACACACAATTACACAAGATGCACAAATGATTTACAAGTTATGACACAATCATAACTACATTACGAGAACATGAACTAAGCTATAATACTTCGTAACTGATGTATGGAAGTATCTTCCTCTTGCACCTGAAGGTCTAAATAGGATCACTTGGAAACAAAAAAAAAATACTTATAAATAAAAGATTCAAAGGAAGGAAGTGAATGTAAACTATTTTAGAACATAAATACATATTGTGCAAAAGGTGAAAAAATGTGATGGAAATAGTCTGCATATTTATAGGCAAAGCTGGGAGCATTTTTGTCTGGCCGACCCCCTTAGCTCATGTGACGGCTCCCTTATCACTAAGGGGCCCGCCCATAGCTGGACGCTCCCATTTTTGTCTTTACTAGGGGAGGTGTTTTCTGGATCAAATATATCTGTTTTTAGGTGAAAAAATGAATTTAAAATATTTATTTTGAATAAAACATTTTTTATAAATACAAAAATGTTTTGTATAAGTTATAAAAATGTTTGTTACATTTTATAAAAATGTGAGGTTGAATAAAAATTCCGTTGATCATAAAATGCATTAAGCATTTATTTATTCATACCTTTAAGTGATTAAATTTTTGAAATGAAAATTTACCACTAATTACTTGTTTACGTTTAATTTTACATTGAGCGTTTTTACATTTTGTGATTATAAAACGTAGAGAGGTCGAACAATATAATAACATTTTTAAGCATTATTCTATCCAACAACTTACCACAACAAACTAACTACAAAAGAAGGTCATACTTGCCCTTTGTGTCCCTTAGCTTATTTCGGTAAATCATGTTATAAATTTAAAACTAGTAGGTCGCGACGACGCATCAGTTTTTTGGTGCCAGTTTCTGGGGGATTTGTTTTGTAGTTTTTATGTGTTTTGAATCTCTGTATTTCGTTTTATATAAATTATTCTTAATTTAGCTTGCGAAAAATCACCCAAAACCACTCAGACAGATCCAGCTGCTCGGCTGGAACCACAACCGAAAGGCTAGACCCCATAATCAAGCCAGATGCCTGGCTTGGCCCGCAGCCGCCCGGATGCTCCCTCGTTGACCCACAAAATTCATCCAGTCGGCCGTCTACTTTTTTCTATAAACCAATTTTTTTTAGAAAAACCCTTTTTACCTTTATACTCCGTTCGAGCCATACCAAAAAAACGTTCCAGAGATGATGTTTTAAAACACCTGAATGAACACCCATTCATAGGGAAAAGAACCAACTACTTCCTTTTCTTTTGATCCCGAAATAATCAAGCCCGGAAGACCCGAACCAAACACCACCCAACCGCCCGGGTGTTGACCTTTGTGCCAATTCTCGATTTTATCCTAGCCCAGTTTGATCCCAAACCACGTGGTAAAGCCGAAGTCCTTCACTTCACTCGGTTTGTAAATTTGTAAGAATACACGTATGTGTTTTTTCTTTCAATTAATTCTTATTTGATAGAAATAGTTTTTTATAAAACATAGTCCTTTAGTATAAAAAGGAGTTGTTGTGAGTCGATAAAAAAGAAATTTAAGTCGTCTTAATCAACTCGTGTGTTTAAAATACTTTTTTCGTTATTTTAAAACGTGTCTTAAAAGTCTATAAAAAATCCAAAAAAAGTAGTCTTTAAAAAAAGGAGTTAGTCGTAACTAGTTTATTTTTCTCGTAGTAATAGTATTAGTAAAAATAATAATAGTAGTTTTTTTAATATAGTCGTTAAGTTATTTTTCTTTTACATCACATAAGAAAATACATAAAGATTTTTTGTTCTTATTTGTTTTCATTTAGTTTATCTTTTTATTTTCTATGACGTTTTGCAAATCGCTTCGGGTTTGTATAAACCCACGCTCTTAGGGTAAACATCTCGCTAGTCTGTTCCACGAACTTAAATGTAAAATCAAAAAGAGGAATAAGTCCAAAAAGACACCAAACGTACCCCTCGAAATCGAATCCACTCGTAACCCATTCAAACAACAGTTCATCGAGAAAATTTTTGTTGTCAAATCCAAAATCAAAAAACTTGATGGAAAAATTGAAACTCCACCCGATTCCCCACCATACCTTATTGATCTTGATGGCCACCCATGTGGTCAAGCACTAGACCTACACCCCCCCGCTCTAACACCTAGTTCCACTATTATAGAAACTCCATCTACCAAACATTTTACATATCAAGGGCTACCCACATCTAAATTATTCAGGATATTTAAATATAGACGGGCGAATATAATCCGATCCTCACCGACACGTAGCCGATTTTCTTGAGATTAGTAACCTATTCTAATATGGTAAAAATTAAGAGGAAGCGGTTAAATTGAGGACTTTTCCTTTTTTTTATTTGGAGAAGCTAAGATTTGGTTGAATGAATTAGATGAAGGGACTATTACTTCATAAAATGAAATGACAGAAGCTTTTAGAATCCGAAACTTTTCTCTCGCAAAGTTTAAACGTATCCTAAATGAAATTCATAGCTTTTACTAACTAGATAACGAAATTATCGTTGAAGATTGGCTCCGTTTAAAAGAAATGCTTCGCACTTGTTACGGACACGGTCTAACTAAAGGAGCGATAGTTCAAATATAATATTAGGTTTAGAACGATCCAATCAAGAAATTGATGCCGGAGAAACCCCGAACGAAGCTTTCAAAATCCTCGAGGACAAGGTCATTTTGAAACTTGATTTCTCGGATGATTCCCAAAATAACCCTGAACCAAAAATCGTTGTTTCCGCCGGTGAAAGCAACCTCAACTCCGATCATGCCATTTTGATGGAGAAATTCAAAGCTCTCACCACAAAAATCGATCTGAATTCCTTGAAAATAAGGAAAAGCACGAAAGAGAACTGTGAGACGTCATAGAGAACGAACCACGCTTTCACAAAACTACATGAGTGTGACACGCCGATGTGTGAATCCCATGGAAGCGAATTATGTCTAAATAATCAATAAAGAAATCAGGACCGAAATTCCAGATATTCGTACTCTTATCCAAACCAAAACCCAGACCATCATTATCCTTAATCCTGACCACGAAATAGAATGCCACATTGATTCGCTAGAATCTATATATACGTAATAATAAAATATATAATATGATGGAAAATTACCAAATTACCTTTGAGGACAAAGGTAAAAAGGAAAATCTCACATATATATAATATAATACGTATATAAACCGGGGAAGTATATTCCCGGGTCGTTATCCCCAACGACTTGTGAAATTGAAACCACGTTTTGATGTTCGAACAATGATTTGAATTGAAGACAAAGATTGAGATTTGATTAACCTATTTTAAAAATTAAAATTAACAAATTCTAACAATTAAGCATGAAGACAAATAACGGGAAATCAAAATTTAACTAAAAACGCAAAACGGGACCCCTAAACGGAGGTCAAAAACCCTAAATTTCTAAAAATAAACCTAACTTAAAATTTTCTTTTTAAATGGACTCTATTTGACTAAAAAGTAAGTTTAAAGAAAACTAGAACAAAAACGGAGTTGAAACGAGCTTTAAAATACCAAAAACGAAAACGGGGACAAATCCCGTTCTTTAAAAATCGAATTTTTGCAAATTAGACCCTATGAAAGCAAAACTAATTTTCCTATGAACTTTATGATAAAAGAAAATTTTCTAAAAAAGATTTATATTTTTTTGATTATTTTTCTATTTTTTATGATTTTTTAAAGTTTTTAATGAAAATAAATGTTTAAAAATACTAAACGAACTATAAAAATTCTAGAAAAATTACAGAAAATAGCTTATACTAATTAAAACCTAGGAAAAATAAGCTTGAGATCACAGCTTATTGAATAAGCTGCGAAATAAGCTATAACAGCTTATTAAGCTTATAAGGCTAAAATGAGTATAAAGAATAAATGGTGTGAATGTATAACGAATAAGACCCAAGGGCGCAGTGGTAGTGAGTGGTGTGTGTGGTGTTATAAAGGGTTGAGGGTGTTTGAGGTCGGGGGTTCGAGTCTTGCTCACCCCCGACTTCCACTTTCCCCTTTTTTATTTTTTTGAAAAACTTAAAAAAGCAAAGTTGTAAAGCTCCTAAAAATAAGCATTTTTAATGAAAGCAACTTATTATAAAAGTTCCTAAATAAGCTAGAAAATAACTGAAAACCTAACATATACTACTTAGCTATGTTTTTGGAATTTTACTTAAACTAAAAAGCTTAAAAATCAAAATGAGCTAACTAGATTACTAAATAAGCTATTAATAAGCTAACACTAACCTAATGAGCTGAAATAAAAAGAAATAAGCACAAAAACACAAGCCAAAAGCTGAAAAAGCACAATAAGTACTTATGCACACTCTACAACCAAACAGACCTTAAGGGCCATTTTGAGCTTAATTTTGAGTAATCAAATAAGCACTTTAAAACTTGAGACTTAACTTTTCTTAAAGTCTGACTAAAATGCTCTATAAAAATGCTTTTTTGAAAAGACTTTGGTCAACTTGAGCTTATTGAAAAAGCTCAACAAAACAGACAGATAGCTCAGCTCTTGCTGAGTTTTGTTTTGGAAATCAAAAGACAAATGGCTTATTTGCCAGCTTAAAACAGATCACTTAACAATCTACTTTTCAAAAACTAAATGCAAACTTGTAAACTATGATCTCTAAGCTACTTAAAAAATTGAAAATTAAAAGCTATATCCTATTTTACCCTACTGAAACTTAAGCTCAAAAATGACAGTAAGTCCATTAAAACTGCTAATGCAGTTGACAAGTTTTTGAACCCAAACTTTAATTCTAATGATGCAGACCTATAGAACTCATTTTAACACTCTTAAATCACAAGTCTATATGCAAATTAAGAGAATCTAAAAGCTAAAACTGATCTAAGCTTGAAATGATTATTCTACTTCCTTAATTCTAACAGATTCTTAAAAATAACTAGCTAACTTATATTAAAACTGAATTAGACCAACTAAGTCTCTAAATCCTACAATGATAAACTTATTTGATAGATTTAAATCAAAAATCTAGGATTAAAGGGACTCAAGCAGTAATAACTTGAGGTTAGTACTGTTGATCCAAACACTCCCTTATTTCTTAGCACATCCATTTAAGCTTATGAATTTGCAAACTAATTATGACAATTTTAAGACCAGATATAAAACAGCTTAATACCAACCTAATGAGCAATCCTAAGCAGAAAATAAGCCAATTTATTAAGCTTTAAGCTAAACTACTTTTTTTTGGTTTTTTATGACTTTTATAAGACTAGACATGAAAAGCTATGATCTGAACTAATAAATTCAAAAAAACAGATAATCAAATAAGTCTAATAAACATAATAACACATTAATAAGCACAAATAAGCAACTAATAAGCTAAATAAGCTAAGTTACACTAGAAAACTTAAAACAGAAGGAATTATGGAAACTTACAAGCTGCCTTAGCTAAGCAAAGGCTTTTATTGCTCAAAAAGCTTATCTACTAGCTCTGGCTTATTGAAAATAAGCCAGTAAAAGTCCATATGATCTCATCCATTACTAGCTCATCTTCCATAAAACCACAATCCAATAAGCAAAAGTTACTAAGGCTGATTTTAAAGTTTGAGTAGGTCAAAGCTTATTAGAGCTCAATTACAAGCTTATAGACTTGTAAGAGCTTATAAGAGCTTATTGTAAGCTTTTGAAACAGTAGCACACATTTATGAGGATATGAAAGCTTAATAGTTAGAACATTATATGAAAACTAAATGAAGATTTTATTTCTCATAAAAACATGTTACAAAGCTTGATTTAAAACAGATTACAAGAGCTTAAAAACGAAAATTACATTTTAACTAAAAAATTACAAGAGTTTACTAAAAATTATGCAGGAAAAGAAGATTGCTAAAAATATATCTTGTGTGAAGGTAAAGGAGTCCTTTTATAGCCACCAGGAGAAGCTTCTAGGCTCCTTAGGTCTCCGCACGCTCCTTCCAATCTTGTCCGTACATTCCTTCAATGATTGGAGAACTACTCTTGGCCGTTAGATCAATTTCAAGCTCGCACGGATTGCCAGCGTGGCAATCCGTGATTGTGACAGGTTGTGCTTCTTTTGTGAGTACCTCAAGTGTATAAGCTTTATTTCCTTGTGCTTCTTTCATGTCCACCGTGTCATTCTTTCTTGGGTCTCCACCAATAAGAGTTCTTGGTGAAGTATAAACTCTGCCAAGGTGTACTTTATCCCTTGAATTAGCTTGCCACGTTGTTAATTATCATTTGCCCTTTGATTTGACCCTGAGGTAAATTGGGGATGAGGGATGAACAGTAAAACTGTTTCCCGCTTGTTTTAACTGAAAAAGGGGGATAGGGGTGAAGTTTAACTTTTTGGTTGACCCGGGTTATAACTTTCGGGCTTATAAAGGGATTGGGCTTGGACTTTGTGTTTTGTTATAAAGAGTTTAACGGGTGTTAACTCTTATAATTATAAGAGTTAACACCGTTAGGGTTTAGGGATTATTTTTGAAATTTTAGTTAACTTTGAGAGACTGGTTTGGAAATATTTATAGTTTTGTCTTTTTGTGGTTTGACTTAAGATGACCAAAGGTTGACTTGAGTTGACCATTCTTGACTTTTAATAGCTTTCTTTCGGCTCTTTGCGTGCTCTTCCGTTCCCGTGTTCGTGTTTGCCCGGGTTTTAACCGTTTTCTTGAGATTTTTGTAATATCCACACCTACACAATCACAAAGACAAAACAAGCAATATTCAAGCATTTAAAGCACAATTTTGTCTTTTTAGGGCCATTTTTGATATAAAACGGATATGTGTTTTCACACATATCAAGTTCCCTAGAATTAAGTGTCGCGAGCACGTCTTCTAGCTTCAAAGTATCTCGACCATATAGCAAAGTCTCCACGAAATCATCATAATATGATGGTAAAGATGTGAGTAATAATAATGCATGATCCTCATCCGATATAACAGTATCTATAGATGCCAAGTCACCTACCAGCTTATAAAACTCATTAATATGTTCAGACTGACTCCTGGATGCATGTAAAAAGTATATAACTTCCTCTTCAAGTACAAACGATTAGCTAAATACTTTTTCATGTATAAAGTCTTTAACTTTTTCCAAATCCCCGTTGCGGTCGTCTACTTGGTGATCTCCCATAGAACCCGATCACCCAAACACAAGATCAATGTGCTGTAAGCCTTTTTCTGAATGACGTTATCGTATGCCACAATTGTGGCTGCAGGTAACTCCTCCAGCAGCTAATCCTTGCTGTTCCAGCAAAGCCTTCATCCTTACCTGCCATAACCCAAAGTCATTCATCCCATCAAATTTTCCGATGTCAAACTTGGTACCCGTCATCATTCTTTTAACCCTTTGCTAACCGTTTAACCTTTTGTGAATTTACCTACACAAAACACGATCTAGCAAAGTAACCCGTTTGTAAAAACCCTTGCTTTATCGATATAACCCTAAGAATAAACCTTCTTAGAAATCGATCAAACCAAGAAATCCTTCAAAAAATAAAACCCTTTTTTAGTCAAATATCGATTCAACCTTGGAGATCAGACCATCCAGTCAAATCGACAACCCTTGATTCAAGAAAGTACCTGACGCTTTTTGAAGTAACCCTTGTCGTACTTTATTTTTGAAAAACAGTTTCTTGTAACTTAAGAAACCTTGCAACCTTGACTGGACTTTATTTTCTCCAACCCTTTGTTTATTCTAATAACCTTGTGATATAAACCTCACAACACCGAACTAAACAAAAGTACCCGTGTGTAAACGCTTCAACAATTTTGTCCACCTCAATATTCCAAACACGACATACCTGTAAAAAGAGCCCTTCACAAATTTGCTACAATCTTGGAACTTGACACCCGAGACACCCCGCTAAAAAGCCAAAAACAGTAGTAAGTAATTCTTAGCTTCTAATTTTAGAATTTTAGCTTATAGGATTAGTTTTTATGAATTAAATTTATAGCTTATATGTTGATTGTTAAGTTTTCATAAGCTCAGCTTCTCTAGTAGCTTTTTGTGCTTTTTAGCCTATTTAGTTTTTGTGCTTAAAAGAGAATTTTCAGAGTTTGTGCCTTTAATCTTTAATTTCAATTAGCTTTCAGTGTTTTCAGTTAAAATAGCTTGTCATTTTTAGCTTCTAGATATTACAAGCTTTCTAAGTAGAGTAGAAGAAGTTATTGTGGGTTTTGAAAATAATGCTTAATTTGAGCTGTGTCAAGCAAAATAGTTTAACCTAGCTTTTTAGTTTTTCAAAATCTCACTTTTCCTGTAACAGCCTATTCACGAAATTGAAAGCCTTTTTAATAAGCCTTGTTGCTTTAACTCTTTTGAAAAGCAATTACTAGGTATAATATAAGACAAGTTTTTTAGGAAAACCAAGTTTCACTTCCATAGGGTCTTATTGCTAGCTTAATTTTAAGCTCAAAGTGTCCTTAAGGACTGTTTGGTAATTGATTTTAAAACTAGAGCTTATTTAGTTCTCTAGCTTATTACTTGCTTATTTTTAGTTCTATTTAGCTCATTAGCTTTATAGCTTATTTAGTCTTAAATTTTAGCTTATTAAGGTTTCTTGCTTATTTAGTTTAAGAAAAAGCAAAAAAAATTAGCTAAGTAGTATCTGTCAAGTTTTCAGCTATTTTTTAGCTTATTTAGGGCTTTTCATAAAAATTTGCTTTTATTAAAAATGCTTATTTATAGCATGTTAACAACTTTGCTTTATAAGTTATTAAAAAAAAAAAGAAAGTGGAAGTCGAGGGTGACAAGAACTCGAACCCCTGACCTCACCACTCTGCAACCTTTATAACACACACACACTAACCACAGCGTCCTTGGGTCTTTTTCATTAGACTCTTGCAACATTTATTCTTTATACTCATTTTAGCCTTATAAGCTAATTAAGCTGTTATAGCTTATTTCGCAGCTTATTCAATAAGTTGTGATCTCAAGCTTATTTTTTCTAGGTTTCAATTAGTATAAGCTATTTCCTGTAATTTTTCTAGAATTTTTATAGTTAGTTTAAATATTTTAAACACTTATTTCCTTAAAAAACTTAAAAAAATCATAAAAAATAGAAAAAATAATCAACAAAGTATAAATCTTATTTTTTTTTAAACAAATTCTTTTTATCATAACGGGGGGAGGTTACATAAGTGGAAATTAGTTTTGCTTTCGTAGGGTCTAATTTGCAAAATTTCGATTTTTAAAGAACGGGATTCGTTCCCGTTCTCGTTTTTCATGTTTTAACGCTCATTTTTAACCTCTGTTTTTTGTTCTAGTTTTCTTTAAACTTACTTATTAGTCATATAGAGTTCATTTAAAAAGAAAAATTTAAGTTAGGTTTAATTTTAGCAATTTAGGGTTTTTGACCTCCGTTTAAGGGTCCCGTTTTGCGTTTTTAGTTAAATTTTAGTTTCCCGTTATTCGTCTTTATGCTTAATTGTTAGGATTTGTTAATTTTAATTTTTTAAAGTAGACAATCAAATCAATTTTTTGTTTCCAATTCAAATCAATGTCCGATATCAAACGTGGTTTCAATTTTCACAAGTCTTGGGGGATAACGACCCGGAATCAATACATCCCGTTATAACGTATTATATTAATATAAATTATGTGAAGATTTTCCTTTTTACCTTTGTCCTCAAGGGTAATTTGGTAATTTTCCATCATATTATATTTTATTATTACGTATATATAGATTCTGACGAATCAATTTTTGGCGCCGCTGCCGGGGATTTGTGATTAAGATTCTCTCGTTTGAAGTTTGTTGATCGTGATTTGAAGACCCTTTCATTTTTGAAAGTTTTGTTTTTGTTTAAAAAATAATAATAAAAAATATATAAAATACAAAAAAAAGTAAAAATATTTTTCCTTTCTTTAGTATAATTATCATATAAAAAAAAAAAAAAAAAATCAAAAATATAAAAAAAATTGTCCATAATAAAAAAAAAAAATAAACAAAGTTGGTAAAAGAACACCAACAAATAATACCTTCAATTGAGGTATTATCCATTAGTAAGTTCCCAACTCGAATCAAAGATTTAAAAACTTACCATTTGTGTCATTTACGAAATACGGCTCACCTTAAAAAGTAAAATTTTTAAGAGCTACCGTGAAGTAAATTTGATTATTTGGTTTAAGTTGTCTTCTCGTTATCCGTTAAAATAGTTTGTTAAAAAAATTAGTTTAAATTTTCTTTTTCTACTTTGTGCATGCGCACTCGTTCTCAAACCCGCAACCGTAACCGTCAACAACAAGCCCAACCGGCTGTTGTTCAACCATTTCATTTAGAAGAACCTGTTGTTAATCCTCCCCTAGTTCCGATGGCTGATAACCGGACTATGGCACAATTGCTCTAAGCACCCACCGAGGGGTACGAGGATGCAATTGTAATTCCTGAAATCAATGCTAATTTTGAGTTAAAGCATGGTTTGATCAATTCTATGTTCAAATCAAGGCGTTTTTCGTACATGATAAAGAGGATCCCCCATGCTCACATCCTTATATCAATAAAATCACTTCAGCAATGAGATTCCCGAATATCCGAGCCACGACCAATTAAGCCTTATGCTTTTCCATTTTCTCTTGAAGTTTCACCGGATTGGCTAGAGAAAGAACCTCTCGATCTTGACATGGGGTGAACTGTTACAAAAATCATTAATAAATTCATTCCTCCTTCAAAAACGACAAATCTTCGGAACGAAATCACGAGATTTCAACAAAGATTTGACGAATCGTTTTATGAGGCTTGGGATCGATTTAATGACCTTCTTCGAGCATGCCCACATCACGGATTTTCAGAATTACATCAATTAGATACGTTTTACAATGCTTTGAATGCTAATGATCAAGATTCGTTGAATTCTGCTGCGGGTGGAAACTTTTTGGATAAGATATGCTCTCGTGAATGCTTAGAATTTATCGAGATAAACCAAGGTTCCCGTAATTCACGAAACAAGGTAGTCGTTGCTAAAGTGAGTTTGAATTCATCCACTCCTGGAATTTCACCAGATGTTGTTGCTCTTACAACCGAAGTTTCTGAGCTTAAGAATATGATGAAGACTATGCTTATCGACAAGCAAAAAGCCCAAGCTCCCGCATCCGTAAAAGCGGTCGAGCAGAGTTGTGTAACTTGTGGAGTCTCATTCTTATAGAAATTGTCCAGCCACCGATGGCAATGTAATCGAGACAACAATCCAAGAGTACGTTTCAAAAACTGTGCAGCCAATTTCCAATCAAGGAAAATACATCCTAGACCTCCAAACCGAGTTAGTAACCAAATGGCACCACCAGGTTTTGCTCCGGTGCAAAACAATGGTCAAAATAGGTTTAATCAGAATCAAAATCAAGGAAACAATTTCAATCAGGGAAACAATTTTCATCAAAATCAAGGTTTTCAAAATCAAGTTAATCCTGTGCCGAATTTTCAAAATCAAGGATTTCAAAACCAACCTTTTCAAGCTCATAATAATCAATTTCAACAAGGGATTCCATCTGAAATTACGAGTTATATGAAAGCTAATGAGTCAATTGTGAGAAATATGCAAGGTCAAATCAATGAAATAAGAAGCACGTTAACTAAACAAGAGGAAAGTAACATAGAAAACATTTGAATAATGACATGCGGAGTATTTTAGGAAGTTTCTTTCAAAATCAAGCCTCAACTTCGGGTACTCTTCCGAGTAACACAATCCCAAACCCGAAGGGTGAGATGAAAGCGATCACTACTCGAAGTGGTGTTGCTTAAAAATAAATAAAAAAACAAGAAAAAAAAAGAGGACCCTCGATTTCCTACTAATCCATCTCTAAAAAGGTAGTGGAATTAGAACTGAGGAGACACGTATAATGAGCAAACAAATTTTCCAGGAAAAAACATGTATTATTGCACTAAGCTCATGACCCCGAAACCTTAACTGTCAGTGCCCCAAAATAAATATAGGGTGTCTGCCAAAACAGCCTACAAGGTCCTCAAAATGTTAAATACACCATGGCTAACTGGTGACCAGAAATTCTAGGTGGGGATTGTCAGTCCTGATAGATCTATCCACAACACTTGCGCTCACTACATTAATGATTAACGGTTCATGATTGGTAGGGACTTAAATGGTAATACGGTAACTTATGCAAGTTAGCTAAGATACCGTTGAACGAGAATTGCTCGGCGATGCTTCTCAAAAAGCTTCCCGAAAAGCTTGGAGATCCCGGCAAGTTTCTTATTCCATGCAATTTTCCGGGAATGGATGTATGTCACGCCTTGGCCGATCTTGGCGCGAGCATAAATCTTATGCCCCTTTCTATTTGGAAAAAGCTTTCTTTACCTGAACTTACACCAACTCGGATGACTTTAGAGTTAGCGGACCGATCGATTACTTATCCTAAAGGACTTGCTAAATACGTTTTTGTCAAAGTTAGAAAATTTCATTTTCCTACCGACTTTGTTGTTGTCGATTTCGAAGCCGATCCTCGAGTTCCTCTCATACTTGGGAGATCCTTTTTGAGGACCGGTCGTGCTTTAATTGATGTTTATGGAGAAGAAATAACCCTTCGGGTTGATAACGAAGCCGTCACTTTTAATCTAGATCAAACCACGAGATACTCCTCTACAAATGATAAGTCGGTAAACCGAATTGACATCATTGATGCAGTTTGTGAGGAGTATGCTCTGGAATTGCTAGGATTTTCTAATTTTTCAGGTGGCAATCCCACCCCGACGTCTGAGCCGTTTACTTTCGAATTCATTTTGGAAGAAATCGAAGCTTATCTTAAGGACGATTCGATTTCACCAGAAATTGATCATGCCGATTGCGATCCGGAGGGAGATATTTTCTTAATTGAAAAATTGTTAAATAATGACCCGTTTTAACTCGCTCCGATGGACCTTAAACAAAGTAAAGTTACCAAGGCGAAATCTTCAATTGAAGAGCCTCCGGAATTAGAATTAAAAGATTTACCGTCTCACTTGGAATATGCGTACTTGGAAGAAAACGACAAGTTACAAGTAATTATTGCAAAATGTTTATGAAAAAGGTGCTCTCTTAAAGGTGCTTAAATCTCATAAACGGGCCATTGCTTAGAAAATCACCGACATCAAGGGTATCGACCCTTGTTTTTGTACACACAAAATCTTGATGGAGGATGATTACAAACCCACAGTTCAAAGTCAAAGACGGGTTAACCCAAAAATTTACGAGGTAATAAAAAAGGAGGTCTTAAAACTTCTTGATGCCGATATGATTTACCCGATCTCCGACAGTCCATGGGTTAGTCCAGTGCATTGTGTTCCAAAGAAAGGAGGAATAACCGTTGTTGCTAATGAAGAGAATGAATTAATTCTGACACGTTTAGTTACCTGGTGGAGAGTTTGTATCGACTATAGGAAGTTAAATGAAGCAACTCGAAAAGGTCATTTTCCATTAACGTTTATGGATCAAATGTTAGAAAGATTAGCCGGAAATGAGTTTTATTGTTTTCTAGATGGATTTTTAGGGTATTTCCAAATACCAATAGATCCCCAAGACCAGGAGAAAACTACTTTCACATGCCCGTATGGAACTTTCGCGTACCGTCGCATGCCATTTGGCTTGTGTAATTCTCTCGGTACTTTTCAACGGTGTATGATAGCCATATTCCATGATATGATCGAAAAGACTATGGAAGTGTTTATGAATGATTTCTCAGTTTTTAGGGATAGTTTTGATTCATGCCTCTCCAATTTAGAAAAGATGCTAAAACAATGTGAAGACACAAATTTAGTTCTTAATTGGGAGAAGTGCCACTTTATGTGTATAGAAGGAAATGTGTTAGGGCATAAAATTTCAAAGTCAGGAATTAAGGTCGATCGTGCTAAAGTCGATGTTATCGCTAAGCTCCCTCACCCGACTACTGTAAAAGGTGTTAGGAGTTTCCTAGGTCATGCAGGTTTTTAAATCGAACGTTTATCCCAAGACTTTCCAAATAGCTAGACCTGTTGACTCATCTTATTGAGAAGGAAACACCGTTTTGTTTTTCAAGGATTGTATTTATGGCATTTTAGACTCTTAAAAAGGAAGCTTACCGAAGCTGGTTGATGGCCGATCCTTAGTATGTCCCAGACTTGGAACCGTTCCTTTCTAACTTATGAGAGATTCAAGTGATTTCGCGATTGATGCTGTTTTAGGACAAACGAAAAGATGAAGCAGTTTCAGACTAATACATTATGCTAGTAAGACGATGACCGAAGCTCAAATTCATTACACTACGACGGAGAAAGAAATGCTTGCCGTAGTGTATGCTTTTGAAAAGTTTCGGCCATATCTTGTCTTATCTAAAGCATAGTGATAACGGATCACTACGGCTTTAAAATACCCTATGAATAAACAAGATGCCAAGCCAAGGTTGCTCCGATAGGTTCTCCTCCTATAAGAATTTGATATCACCATCCGTGATAAAAAAGGAAGTGAGAACCTCGTGGCCGATCATTTATCTAGACTTGAGAATCCTCATAAGGATGTGTTAGAAAACAAAGACATAAATGAAAATTTTCTGTAGAGACTCCTTGTGTTAATATCTAGTGGAAGTACACCATGTTAGCGGACTATGCAAATTATCCATGCGGGAATTTTATCATCAAATGAATGAAGACTCAACAAAAGAAGAAGTTTTTCAAGGACGTTGAACATTATTTCTGGGACAATCCCTATCTTTTTCGTATTTGTGCGGATCAAATCATTCGAAGGTGTGTGCATGGGCAAGAAGCTAAGGATATCCTCAAAGCTTGTCATGAAGGACCCACCGGGGGCCATCATAGTGCCAATCTCACCGTTCGAAAAGTATTTGATGCCGGTTGCTTTTGGCCGACCATATATCGAGATGCCCATAACTATGACAAAATCTTGTCTTAACGTGTCAAGACAAGGCAAAATTTCACAAAGAGATGAGATGCCTCAAAACGCTATTCAAGTTTGTGAAATCTTCGATGTATGGGGTATCGATTTTATGGGACCATTTCCGTCTTCACATGGGAATAAATACATCCTCATAGCCGTTGACTATCTTTCAAAGTGGGTGGAAGCAAAGGCGCTCCCCACAAATGATGCTCGAGTTGTAGTTAAGTTTTTGAAATCTCTTTTTGCCCGATTCGAAACACCTAGAGCTATTATAAGCGATTGTGGGACCCATTTTTATAATGATCAATTTGCTAAAGTAATGTCTAAGTATTAGGTCACTCATCGTCTTGCTATCGCTTATCACCCTCAAACGAGCGGTCAAGTGGAGGTGTCCAATCGCGGTTTGAAACGTATTCTAGAAAGGACGGTTGGAGAAAACCGTGCCTCGTGGTCCGACAAACTAGATGACGCTTTATGGGCATTCCGTACTGCTTTTAAGACACCGATTGGTTGTACGCCTTACAAGTTAGTGTACGGAAAGTCTTGCCATTTACCTATCGAGTTAGAGCATAAAGCATATTGGGCTTTGAAACATGCTAATTTCGATCTTAAAACCGCGGGTGATCACCAGAAGCTTCAACTTAATGAACTTAATGAGCTTCGTGATCAAGCTTACGAGAATTCTTTGATATATAAAGAGAGGACGAAGAAGCTTCATGACTCTAAAACAAAACCGCATTTTTAATGTTTGGTGAATCGAGTTTTACTCTTCAACTCTCTCTAAAGATATTCTCGAAAAAGCATAAACTCCTTGGTCAGACCTTTACACCATCACCAAAGTTTTCCATACGGAACCATCGAGTTATCTCAACCCGATGGTCCAAACTTTAAGGTGAATGGTCATCGTGTGAAGCATTACTTCGGAGGGGACTTACCACCCAAGGTAGTCCAGGATCTCCAAACTTTCTCCAAGGACGAATAAATTCGGGGATCGAGTCAAGCTATGTGACTCGGTTACCAAAAATAAAGCGCTTCGTGGGAGGCACCCCATGCTTATCCATCTATCTTCTTTCTTATTTTCCATTGGTGAAGTGAAGGAGGCTTTACTCTTCCGATTCTGTTTGTTGTGCTTAGTAGATTTGTTTGTAGATGGACCCAAAATTTTTTGAAGACTCTCATGTTCGGTATTTTATCCCGGTCCACTCGAGCTTCCTAGCCTTTGCTTGTCATTAGTTTGGGGAAATCCAATATCCTAAGATTATTATCAACTAACATTTATCTTTTAGCATACTTGATAAACGTGCTTGAGATTTTAGTATAATACTTTCTCCATGCTTGGATTATGCAATTCGACTTTTTTGATTCTAGTATGGGTTTTTAAGTCTTAGGGCTAGGAACACAATGAGGACAATGTTTAATTTTAGTATGGGTATATATCTTCGATAATGATTCTTTACTACTCTTTGCTCGTTTTCTCCACTTATACCCCGTTTCCCCACGACAAAAAATTTTAAATTTTTCAAGTCTTAATATCTAGTTCTATAAAAAAATGAAAATTAGAGAAATAAGTTTTGACACGAATGTAGGCTTTCCGTTGGTGAGAACGAAAAGTAAATTTTGACCCGACCGGTTTTATATCTTAGCTTTCTCCTTAACCCTAAATATATTGATTTTGCTAATCTTTTATAACAAGGACATAAACGCGAATGACTAGCTTAAAAAATTCAAGACTTTGCAAGTTCCCTTACTTTGATTTTTAAATTGCGAAGATTGATTTATTAGAATGAGATTGTTGCCCATTCTATGTGACTTTTAAAGTGCCGATCTATTCGATTAGAGGCTAAAGTATTGCCACGAGTTTCTTTATTAGAAATTTAAATTGGTGAAGAAACAAGAGATGATAGAGTAGATTAAGTTTTTGATGCTAAGACATAGAATAGTTGATTTCTTTATGCTCATAAAGTGTTAATTGTGGCCTTTTTCTCACCATTAGCATTGTTTTACCTTATTTAAATTGTTTAAAATAAATAATGTTTTTTTGGTTTTTACGATCTTAGTTTAGATCATTTCCGTAGCGTTCCCTTCAGGTGAAGTAAGGTACACATCGAGGTTTGTCAGTGTTGTGGATAAATAGAATCCTGGACATGTCGAACTCGCATACCGATGTGGAAGGTGTTAAAAAGACCACAGGGACTTGAAAATTTGCTATAAAAATAATAATTATGAAATAAACCCAAGCGAAATAAGAATTCTATATTCTGGATCATAAGCGGTCCTCGCATACCGATGTGACAGTCGTTTAAAAGGTGGAGGTAATAATTATAATAATAAAAACTGTGGGCTTATAAAAGTTTACAAACCTCTTTGATCGGCTCACAACCGTAAGTGGTAATACTTCAAATAAGGCACATAGTAATAATAATCCAAGACTGATAAAAGTTTGCTGCATCTTGCCGGCTCACAACCGATGTTGCAGCCTTCTAAAAGGTCGAGGAAATTACCGAGGTTCGAAATATGTTTGCTGCATTTTGCCGGCTCACTTACCGATGTTGCAGCTCTAAAGGAATCGAGTTTTAATATTGCTAAATAATAATAATAATAATAAAGCCAAATTTTGACTCTGGGATTATCTAAATAAAGCCTCCATCTCTGGACTCGTAGTTGAGTTGTTTCGGATGAAATAAAAAGGATAACCCCTAAATCATGCGAATTTAGAACCTTAATGTGGACTTTATTTTCACCACATCATCTCTTTAGGAAAGGATTTCAAACTATTAATAGTCTAAACCGGGTTACTTATTAAGTTAAATAAGGACATAATTTATTTGTCACCAATAATGCTTATAAGAACCTTAGAGGAAAATTAGATAAGGGAGGAAAAGTAAGTACACAATTAGCTTTTATGAGTAGTGTTAGCATCATAACTTGTATTTTGCAATGATCTTGTTTTTAAGCTTGGCTTGGAGAGGTGAAAGTCAGGGACGATGAATTTATCCATTTGGACACTTTTTGTGCTTTTTGTTCCGTGATCCTAAAAGTTATCAATGAATAATGAAAGCAATACATTATGTCACACAGAAATTTGAATAATTGTAAGTAGTAAACTTAAAAATCAAAAAAAGGGAAAAGTTTTGAAATGGGAAATGAGGTGGTTTTTAAAGCTTGTGAATTTCTAACTCTATCCACAAAATACTATTGCTAACTTTTCAAAGAATCGTTCGGGAGGTTTAGTATTTTGTTGATAGCACATGAATCTTGAATCAACAATCAACATGTAAGATAGAAAGAATGAGGCAAGTGAAGGAAAATTCAAATCTTATTATGGAGGAAAAATGAAGTTAGTTACAAAAGCATCACCCTCTAATGTAAAGATTAAGCTATTTAATAGGCAATGGGAGGGAGGCTCCCTTCCTTATTTCCTAACTTGACAATAGCTAGTCCCTAGACCTTTGGTTTATAGCAATTTCTTACTTTAAAGCATAATAAACCTTATTACAAGCTATATTAAACTAAAAAAAATAAAGTCTAATAACAAAATATAATAAAACCACATAATCGACACTTTTCATAAACCTAACAATCTCCCCCTAAGGGTCGATTATTCTGGGCGTTCCCTCCTTGGTCCAAGTGGTCTTCCATTCACGTACATCTCCCATCTTCTCATTTGATCTCGATAATTCAATCGAACTTCAATCTCTTTTCCAAATAACTTAAAGAAACTCAACTTCATCATTTGTGAGTTTCTTTCGCACATAGCCATAACTTGACACACAATCAATTATAATAAACTCCTTTAGTCTTTAAGCGTTCTTCGTCAAGTGTTGCATCACAAAACTTATGTATCTCTGAATGTCTCATCACCCTTTTCTCTTTCTTGCTATTAGTGTAAATGATTCCATGTACGGGCTCATAGACAATAGAAAACACATCATATTCTTCAATTCCTGGGAATGTAATTGTTGGTGCAGTAAGATTAATCTTCTGTTGATAGCTTTTGATTTCAAGTTGAAACCATGTACTCTACCCATATCACTGAACTTCTGAATGACACTAATAGAGACCAGTAGCAATGCATGTTATTATCATAATCAATGTACCCTTTTATTTCACGATCAGCAGATACAAGTCCTTCAATTTCATCTTATTAAGATTCTTGTAATTTGGACTCGGTTTATTGACACTATGCAATCATTAGCTCTTCTTGTCCACAATCTCTGTGATAAACTTATGTTCATGACGCCAATTCCCATATGTCCATGGATGACCGAAGCATCCTTAGAGTTTGAATAGAGTCACTCCTTCGGTCTTACAGGTTGCTTATGTCTCCTTATGTAGAAGATTCTCGCGTGAGATTCTTCCAGTTTTCACACCAAATCTTGCATAAGGATTAAACTTCTTATACACTATTAACCCAACTGGAAGTCCGTTCATCAATATCATCATCATTGAAGAACAAATGCTTGAAATTTATGAAGTGACAAAACGATCTTGTCAGGACCTAAATTTCCTTTCTTCAAGTACAAAAGGTCTTGATTGATCAAAGATAGTGTTGGAGCTTTAGGATCTCTTTGACAACTTTGAACTAATGGTGTGATCTTTCGTGGATGCGGAGAGACAATAATTACCTATTCTGTCGCTGTATCCCTAAACAATGTACTTTGCAAGAAATCTTCATCTGATCAATGTGTTACTGAGTTCATACTCCTGATGTACTCTTTGTCTTAGCATCTCATCTGTCATCTTCTTCAACTTAGCTTCATCAATTGTCAAAGATATCTCTTCGATGATGTCTTGTGTTACTTGCTTAGTTGGAATCTCATCATCATCAGAAGCATAAGAATCAGTCCAGAAATCAAATTCATCATCTTGTTCTTGATTACTTGAAGTAGAAGGACCTGGTTCCTTTACATTATCTTGTCCAAATGATGACTCTCCATATACATATGCTTCATACTCTGATGTCTTCTGCCTTTTTGCACTATTGTCCCCCTCAGGATGAGCCATCATCATGAGGATCGCTGATCCTCATGTGCGAACATGCAGAATATCTACAAGCAGTTTGTGGTACCTGAGTCTTCTCAAACTTTATCTGGAGAGCCAACCATATTGCTATGTCTTGTTGTTGTAATAGAGGATCAGCCTTCATAGCAAGGTACAATTGATATTGTTGTTCTGGAATAGAGGATGATTGAACTTGTGCCGGATGAACATGAAGAATATGACCTGACATATAACTGCGTACAGGATGCATCGAACTAAAGAAGGAATAGCATGTCAATTGCATTTTGAATCTGTGATGATATATGTGCCTGCATACACCCACATTCTTGCAAGATAGCTTTAGATATTAATCTTTTCGTCTCTTCTTTAGTTGTTTTCTTTCTAGAATTAACCCTTCCGCAAGATACACAAGAACTTGATCTCGAACTTATGCAAGAACTTCCTTTTGAACTTGCTTCGTTACTTTCTCTTTCACCAACGAGGGTAGCATTCCACATGACATACAGGTAGATTATCATCAAGTTGATCACTTTAATGTCCGTTGGGGCATGAACCTTTTCTTGAGATGTGCAAATAAGTAACCATATCCGACCCTGTTATTCGTGGAAAGAAACCTTGTACTTAGAATACGATTGGTTTGCCTTGATCAATGATAGAAGACGATTGATTTTTGTGAACTTTGGTGCAAATGAACCTGATGATGGTGTAGGATGAGTAACCATCAATTCCTACTGAGTTTCTCGGTATCCGAATAACAACAGAGTATAGAGATTCCTAGGTGAACTAGTTGGTGATGGAATTGGTGAAATCCTAGACTCCTCTACATTCTTCCCTTTCGCTCTTCTCCTTAATTCAAACACTTCATCAGTTATTTCATCTTCTTCATCATCAACATTTACAGGTATAACAATATTGGTAACATCTATCATTGGAGTATCTTAATCCTGGTTTCCACCTCCGTTCCTTTGTAGCTCTATCTTCTCCTTTTCCAGAAACCATCCCACCATCCGGAACTTTCCTTATCACCCTGGGCTCTAACCTAGTGCCGGGAATAGATGTGTCATCATGCCTAGGGGGTGAACTATCATCAACATTCTCAGGATCTTCAACAAGCTTCACATCGCCTCATCTGTCAATGCTTCGTATACCAATGCCACATTTTCTCTGCTTCTTGTTCTTCACAGGCTCATGGTGCTCAGCAAGACTTACTTTAAAGCATGTCTTGTAAAATCATCATCATCACTTTTTTCCGCTCAAGGGCACTGGAAACAGGTGGTGTTAGTCGTAGCACGAATTTGGCCTTGACGATATTCAAAAACGATTCATAAATAATCATTTTTGGAAAACTTACTCAGCTCGTCTCCGTAGCAGGGTTAGGTGACCTAGGGGCGCTAGGTGTCCTATGCGTTCCCTGGGTAGACTTAGTCGTCTGGACTGGAGTCAAGGAACAACTACCACAAAACACCTCTGCATACATCTATAAAGCCCCGTAAGCATCACTCATCTGGATCATCCATGCTGGTATCCACATCCAACCTTGTTTTTGTTTCTCTTCCTGGAATTGAAGATATGCTTTCATAATAATCAATCATCTTGCAGATTGTGATATAGCATCTCGAGCACGTCTTGAAATGTCAGTAAAAAGAATAGTCATATAAAGACTGTATGAGATCTTCTAAAATCGTGGGGTGGGATCGAAGTGACCAGGAGGAAAGCAATAGTAAATTGCCTTCCCACATAACTCCGCATAATCCACCAAGAAAGGTTTATTCAAAAGCAGTATAAACATTTTTGCATTATCTGCAACGGCGGTTGGTCCCCATCCGTAACTGTCGATTAGTTCAATCACTTGGAGAATATCTCGCATAACGTCTGCCCAGGCTGTAGAAGACCAGGTATTTTGAAATTAGAAACATCTTGAGTTCCATTGTAAAGCTCAACACTTGTTTGTAAAATGGAACTATATCAGAGAATGATGGTGGTGGCACAAACGAAGCATGATTGTTATCATTTGCTTGTGGAAGATGAAAGATTATTCTGAAGTCATCCATAGTAAGTGTAAGCTCTTTTCTATTACAAGAACTTGAATCGATGCTTTGATCCGTTGCTTCTACAAAGTATCTAGACACTGTGCCATATAAATCCCAGGTAACAGATGTTGAAGCTGCCAAATGCGAATCATAACGGTGATCTTAATAAAATTATCAGAATATTGCTCTCGTGATGGACATTGCACATGCGCCATGAGTCACCTTCTGGTTTGCATCCATAAGGGTCATAATCGCTTGTTTGAGGACACAGATTCATCTGGATGATAACATCAGCTGCATCTGTAGGTTGTTATTGCCATGAAGATAACTAAATGAATACATTTGAGGTGTTAGGAAACAAATAATTCTTTGAAATTTTTGTCTTTTCCTCGATGTTCTGTTTTTATATGTTCCTAGCAATTCCTTTTCGAACATATTTTTGATCAGTTTGTTCTCTACATGTGCTCGTTCTTTCTTGCTTTACTAGCACATGTTCAAATGCTGTTATTCGAATTATTTGCTTTATTACCAATTTTGTGTGTTCTTCTGGCATTTCTTTTTCGAACACACTTTTGATTTGCTTTTTTCCGCGTATGGGATTTAGCATCTCTACTCTTTTGTTTTTAGAATATCCTCTCACCCAGAAATTCGTTGTGAACATGATACTGCTCTCAAGAAGTGATGTAGAATTTCGTCTTTTGATTTTGAATCAAGACACAGTTATGAAAAATTAAGAGAATTACCTTCAACTTTTCTTATAAATTGTTTTAAGAAAAGAGTATCATTTTGACACAATAACAGATTTTGAGAACTTTTTCAAAAATCGTGTGGCAAAACTTTTCATGATGTTGATAACATTGAATAATGTAATCACAAACCCACAACTGAATGACACTAGTCACTCACCAGATCCTCATTTTGTTCATTGCAGAAACGGACTGCCGTACCTGGACATGACCCTAAGTCCACTTATAACAATTAAGATTTGAAATTCACATATTCAAGTTAAAAAACTTTGATTTCTTTCACACATTGATTTATGAGGCCTAAAACCATAATACAAACACAACTAATTTCAACTATTGAATTGACACTAAGTCACTCACCCGGATATCCTCATCTCTGGTTCAAAGTGCAAGAAAATGGTCAAAAAAAACCCGGACATGGGACTTAGTCCACATTAAACAATAATACCGAATCGACATATAGATCCATCAGCATATACATTACATTAAAACTTGTTTCTTCTTTGCCAAAAATTATTTGTTAATTTTCAGCACAGTATAAGAACTGATCGTTTGGTTTTTTTTTTTCCACAGACATACACATAACAATTAAGCATTACAATCAGGAAGCAAAACAACAGTATCATAAACAAAACACTTTCTCGCGTAGAACCACAAACAATTAAACACTGTTTTTTTTTCCACCATTAAACGCTCTACTGAGTTTTGACTCTTTTTTTTTTTACTACCGAGTTTGACCAGTTGACCTTACCCGATTTTGACAATAGACATTTTTACTGGAGATTTCAAAATAATGACTTTTTTTTACCATAAACTCAATATCATCTAAGTGTTTAAATCATTGACAGATTATAGCCTGTGCACAAAGAACTAAACTCAGTAAATTAATAGATTCGGTAATGTACTACCGAGTTTAATCAAAACTTAATCCTAACCATTCTATGATCATTTTATGGCCTTAAGTCACTTTTTACACTAAATCTAAGCCTAAGATTATGCGCACACTATCATAAGCTACAAAACATTATCATAACACAAACCGGTAAAACTTCCAACTTACCGAGTTCAACTCGGGTAATCCCAAATTACTCAATAAACCTAAGACATATATATCCACTTACGTTTGAGTAAGAAGTGAAATTACAATCCGTTGTAAATAACATTAGATACGAAAATCAGATTTACCTTACAACAAACCTTCGGTAAAAGGGATTCGGTAAAAGAAAAGTAATAAATGAAATTAAAAGTCCTTTATATAGCCACCGAAAACAGTTTGGAAAATTGTCATTTTCAGTCCCTGTACTTAACTTTTACCGAAAACTTTTGAAAAATTGTCACATTCAGTCCCTGACTTTAGTAATTTTACCTAAAAAATTTGAAAATTTACACATTCATCCTTGTACTTTAGCATTTCCAATTTTTTTGTTTGTGAGATTTAACACAAACTCCCCTTAAACAATGACCAATCCCCTCTTGAAATAAACAATTATGTAAAATTCATAGTCCGAAAATAAAAAATTGTTACTTTTTCAACTAAAACTCCCCCCTCGAAAATATAACATATCCAATTTTCTCATCAGGAGGTTTATTATCAAAAATGATGTTTGTGAATGAAAAATTGGAAGAACTCCCCCTTGATCAAGAATTCCGTATTTTTTCATGTAAAAGGTTTTAATAAGAAACTTGGAATCATGAAACAAAAGATTGTAATTCTTTTTAAATTATGTTTTTGTTTGTTTTTTTTAATAAGAAAAATGTGTCAAATCTTTTTGTTATTTTTGAAATATTTATGTACATGTTTGTGATGTATGATCTTTTTACGAAGATAACTTTGTCAGACTTTCCAACTGAGTTGGAGTCATACATCTCATACCAATGCGATGAACTAGATTCACAAAGCGTTCCTTTGTTGGAAGCGCCTTAGTGAAATGAGATCCGCTAGTTGGTATTTTGGTTCCGTCCAAAGTAAATTTCCACAGTAACCCCTCTCAAGTGGTTCTATTTAATAAAAAGATACCGGATGTTCAATGGTGCTTTGTCCTTAGAATGTTTGGACTGGATTGCATGAAATAGCAATGGTCCTCTTGGAATCACACAATACATCAGAAATCTAATTTTATTTTAAATACATAGTCAGCAGATGAATATCGCATCCATATCACTTGAGCACAGCATGCAGACAATGACACATATTCAGCTTCTGCAGTAGACATCGCCGTACAATCTTGTTTCTTTGAACTCCAACTCACGAGCTTTCCACCTAAAAATTGCACTCCTTCTGATGTGCTTTTACAATCATCTTTACAACCATGCACGAGGTGCTTGCTTAAGACCGTATAGAGCTTTTTTCAACATGTAGACGTGATATAGAAATTCAGATCAAATAAACCCTTCGGTTGGCTGACATAAACTTCTTCCTTTCAAAGACCCTTTGAGAAAAGCCTTTTTTGACATCCATTTGAAAGATTGTGATATTCATTATGAGCAGCAAGAGAAATGAACACCGACAACAGCCTCAAGAACGAGCAACAGAGCAAATGACTCCTCAAAATCAATGCTTCTTCTTGCTTAAAACCTTAGCCCAAGACGATATTTATTCCAGAACCACAATATTTACTGCATCACACTTTATTCTTCCAAAGCCAATTTGATAGCAATAACATTCTTACCGTTACTAGTCGTGAGGAACCAATTCCCCAAACTTGAAGTCTTTCAAATAGATATCAACATCATCTTGCATAGACCAGATCCAAATATGATGCCCATAGCTTCATTGATGTACTTTGGTTCTACTAGTGCTAACGGTTAATGCATACATGAAAAAATATATATTATGACAAACCTCTAGAATCGGTATGTATGCTGTTTGACGATCATAAGGATGGGATTGGTCACCAATAACTTGGTCTAGAGGATGATCTTTTGTCCAAATATGAGTCGTGGTTGTACTTGATGGAATTCTGCACATTTGAAGTAATTCTGCACATTTGATGGTTCGAGATTTTTGTATGCTGACTTAATTTTCCTCATGATCAGAAATCATATGGAACAAACTGTGTATTGACCATCAAAAATCAGCAGAAACTCTTGATTGAATTCATCAGACTTCTTAAAGAGATTGGAGAAGTTTGTTCGTCAATGTTGTGGACAACAGAGGAAGCTTCATGATGTGTCAAACAATGATTGAAATGAGAAGGGAGTCTTCTTGGATCGTGAGTCGGTTGTGCAGGCAGAATTGAAGGTATAAATTAGAAGATTTCGCTTCATATAATCATCAAACTTTTGAGCCGAACAAATTATCCAAATCCTCTTTTGAAGTAGTATTCATTAAGTTATCTGATGAATTTTGATTATTAAATCGTTGAAGTTCGGGTTCTAAACAAACCATGTTCAGAAGCCATTGCTGTAAGCTCATCAAACTTGACATGAATAGTCTCCATAATCCTTTTGGTGCGACGGTTATAGATTCGAAAACCTCTTGATGTTTCCGAATAACCAATAAAAACCCCAATGTCTGCTTTAGGTTTCATTTTTCCAAGATCACATCGCCATTTGTCAGATAAAACAATGAGCCAAACACATGAAAATACTCAACATTTGGATTTTCGTCCACGTAACAGCTCATAAGGTGTTTTATTTGGTCGTGTGCTGATGATGACCGTTTTTTTGAGTAAACATTTTGTATCAACTGCTTCACCCAAAGAAATTTAGGTAACCTTGAAAAATAAGCATTGTGCGAGCAGCCTCAACCAGAGTACGATTACGTCGTTCTACTACTCCATTTTGCTGAGGTGTGCGAGCAATTGAAAATTGTTGCATAATGCCTAACTTTTCATAATAAGCTTTGAGAGTTGCATTCTTGAATTCAGTGCCATTATCAGTCCGAATCTTGCAAACTTTGGCTTTGTAATTCAATTGAGCTTGAGCAATGAATTTCTTGATGATCTCTAGAGTTTCGTCTTTCGAACGAAGAAAATAAACCCACGTGAATCTAGAAAAATCATCCACTATCACAAGAATATACTTCTTTCCATTGACCGAAGCTACTCTCATTGGACCGCACAAATCCATATGAAGTAATTCCAATTTGGAGTAATCACTTGGAATCAATTTAGGTGGATGAGAAGCTTTCTTGCTTTTTCCTCTTTCACAAGCAGAACAAAGATGATCTTTTTCATATTTGAACTTTGGTAAACCGTCAACCAAGTCAAGTTTGGTAAGATCGTTTATGGTGCCAAAATTAAGATGTGACCGAGTCCGTCGATGCCATAACCATGACTTTGTTGAAGTTGCTTTGGACATTAGACAAATGGGTGAAGAAGCAGCCATGTCTGAGATGGAGATAGTATATAAATTTGAATCGCGTCCGCCTGTGAGCAAATCATCTCCTTCCAAATTTCAAACATAACAAGTATTAGAACGAAAAGCCACTTCCAAATCTCCATCACAAAATTGTCCAACACTAAAGAGATTGTGTCCAAGACCTTCAACATAATATACATGACAATAGTTAATTGCCATGTAATATAATCACATAGCCTGATAATAGCTGCAAAGTTGTCATTTCCACAGCGAACAGTTTTCCCAGAACTTTTCAACGAAGTTTACTCAATAGGTGAACGATCACCCATCAAATGCTTTTGCACAACACTAATCAACAACCCATAGAACGATCTGGACTACCTGCAACACAAGAAGAAACAACACATGGACTACTGGGCAATTTGACTATCCATCTCTTAACTGAAACCAGTGGTTTCGTATTCGAAGGATTAGTATGAGCATGTGGCTTTGTGTTAACAGGTGTCCACATAACATAGTTGTGATTCAAACCATTTTTGCCATAATCTACTTGTCCGAATCTTGTTTAGCAAGAACGAGCTTAATGGATTCATCACGCATTGTTGTCTTTTTTCTTTTCTTAAATGCACTAGAAACCTTATCTCTAGCTTTTGATGCACTTGCTTCATCAATCTAGATTTGGAAGCTACAGAAGTAGTATCTAAAGTCTTAGATTGTGTCGCTTTCTCAGAAAACCTAGTCTTGGGAGCTACAAAAGTAGTTTTAGAAGATTTTGGTATCCTAGAATTAACAGAGAAGGTTCTACGAGCATTCGAATGCACATTTAATTTATGCTTAGCAACACATTTATCATGACAAGGAATAAGCACATTTTGCATACAAGAAACACATAACAAAGTTTTCGCTTTAGAAGCGTTTGCAACAGCAACATCAATTACATTCTCCTTGTTTGACACAACTTTAGCAAATGTATTATCTGTTTGCTTATTTTTCCTAACATAAACTGCTTCTTTCTTTGCTTCATTCTTAGAGACATCTAAGACACTGGTCTTGACATGTGAATCTCTACTCTTTGGTCTTTTAACACTAATGTAGGCTATTCATTCCTGTATAAGATAACACATTCCTTAGTCTGTTTGTTTTGTGATTCTTGTTGTGTGACAACTCTGTACATTCCAGGGCTAATGACATTTGTGTTTTGATGTGTCCCTGTTTGTTTGTTATGTGAAGTCTGTGAAGTGACTGGTTTTGACTCAACATGGTTTTCTTTTGTTTTTAAAACAACCGTCTGCTTTTGAGAAGCATTTTTATTTAAGGGTGTGACACAAAGAAAAGATTGAGAACCATGTGTCTTGTTAAACTTAGATTCACTGACTAACTATTTTCACCATTTTTCGAATCTAGCCTTTTCAACTCAAATAAGGTAACAAAAAGTTCTGATTCTCAGCACGAATATCACCATATGCATAGATTTTCGTCAGAGACCGTGAGTAATTAAACTCATCCATTTCCTTTTGAGTATTGAGACCGATTCTTTCGATTGAATCGAAAAGCTTTTTATATTGCATTCTTGGCATTATCTCGTTCATTTATCAAAGATTGTACTTTAAAATCCATAGACACGTTACTCTCCCTCAATTTTCTAGTAATCTATAAATCCAAGAAAAATCAAGAGGTTTTGAAGTTTTTTATTCTCGAAGAATTCCCATTATGTTTTCTTTTTCAAGTTCAATTTTCAAACTTAAAATCAACACTTTGTTTTTCACATCTTTGAACATCTTTCTCAAGAATTTTTATTCTTGCTTTCCAACCTCCTTGAATCTCTAAAGATTTTCTTTTGACTTTGTTCAAGTTCATCATGTACGAAACTTATCAACACATTCATGGTTTAACAACACACATTGGGCTCAATAACAAGTTTGAGTGAATACTTCCAAAAGTTGATACATTCACAATCATTTTGCCTTTCAATCTCATCAAGATAAACATCATTTTGCTCAAACGCATCTTTCATTTCTTTTATATCCCTTTGAAATAGATTCTGAAAGCCATCAAAGTAATCTAGTAATTCATTAAGAAGTGGTTTAACTTGATCTCGACAAAAATCTTTAAGAGCTATTTCTTCCTGTGATGTATAAAACATACTTGCCCTTTTACTGTTCTGTTTTATCAACAGAAACAACTTTTCAAATCCAACTTTTTATTAATAATTCCTTTATCAAAGGGGAAACTCATTTGGCATGATTTGGTTATCATAATCTTAACAAAGGGAATATAAGAAGATGAAGAACATGTTGGTTCAACGAATGATTCTTTTTGAGAAACAAACTCGTTATAAAGCGCATTCAATTGTTTGTAATCAATTGTCCAACAATTTTGTTTGTTCGCAACAGTAATTGGATCATTCATTTTTTATTCATTTTTTGTTGGCTTTTGAAGTGCATCCACTAGAAGTTTCACTCAGAATCTCTAACTATCAAAGGAATTTCTATATTACCGTCCTAGATGCAAAAATAAAACTTGGACAGTTCGTGAAATTGCTTGGTCTAGAGTATAAGGGATTCGGATACCCCAAACCATGTTTTAATTGTTGATCATAAACAGACAATGGTTTTGGACAGAGCATAAACATTGCTTGTAAAGAATTACCAATTTTCAAAAACAAATCAACATTCTTTTTCAGTTTTTCCTCAAGATCAAGAATAGTATCATGATACTTATCCTCGTTTTCACTCATTTTTCTTTTTAAAATTAAATGTGATTGTTGTAATTCCTCATTTTTCTGTTTGAAATGTTTGACCTCTTGACTCAACTTATCTCGTTGTTTTTTAAGATCTCGAATAATATCTCGATCACGATACAATTGAGACTCAGCTTGTTTTTGAACACGTTTTTGCCCTTTCATCAGCTCAAGAAAATTCTATAGATAATTGTTATCTTGGTTATGTTTTCCAACAAAACCCGATGCCTTTCCTATACCTCTGCAATGCTGACTGGTCAAAGTCATATTTTGTTGTTGGACCTTTTGAGCAAATATTTGTTGTTTTGCAGCTTCATCATATGCATTCCTAGTAAGTGTTTCTAATGCACACTGATCATAAACACGTGTATCTTTTTCAACACTGCCATTATTAACATTTCCTTTGACAAAATCAAATGAAATTGCTATTATTTTGATCATCATCAATGGTACATAATAATTTAGTATGAGTTGGGATACATATGTTTCATCATTTCATTAATGGATGAAGAATTGTACCTTCACTTACAAAGGCAGACGCATATCTATTGCTCATCATCAGAATGTTGATCATCTGGTTCGAATTCTAGCCATTAAGCATATGTTTGCACTGAGTTCTTCAATTTCATCCATCCTTGAAGCATCATCAAAGAGAAAATCATTCTGCCATCGGTAAGATTCCACCGGCTTCCATCCTGTTTTTTGCCACAACATTTGCTATATTAAATACTTCGAATCACAGAACCTTGGCTTGGGACAATTCCTCGCATAATGGTCTTTTCCACCGCAGTATAGCATTGACCCCGTGAAGTATTGCCTGGAGTCGGAGCTCAACAATCCTTAGAACATTTGCAGTCTCATTTGTAGCATCATTCCCTCAACAACTTCTCCTAGAACATAAGCTCGGCTATTATTTCTCCAACATTACCAGAATTCTGCTTGAATATTCACCCTGTCACCTGAACGACTGCTGGATTTCTGTGTAATTAGACGAAGCACGAAAGACTGGATTGTTTTAGTTGGAGTTTAAAGAACTTTTAAGTAAGGGCTTTGCAAGTACAACATAGCAGATTCTTAGGGGAAGCTTCAGAATGGTTTGTGAACATCATCCTGCTCATTACTCTTCATGCATAATCAACTACAGATAAGGATGTGTCACAAAATAAGAAGAGGTGTTTCTGGAAGATGAACCGCCGTGTGTGTCTACTAGAGACAAAGATCATTGAGACTATTTCTAACTTCTTTGCCTTGGAAGATTAACCAAATTTCTCAATTGCGAAAGATCAACAAAAAGATTATCAAAACGAATATACTGGTCAATCGTTTAGCCAAACGCACTAGAGTCAGCACATTTTAAAACCATTCTGTTGGTCAAACTCTCAAAACTTTGAGTTAATTGAAGACAGTAGGAAACTTCATGTTGTTTCGTTCCAAATTATTCATTAACTGAGCAAACGATTGTTAGACTGAAACTATTGACACTCCTGGTTCAGCAACAAAATTTTGATCAAATTTATTTGTAAAACCGCGTTCTCTGTCAACTTGGTTTTGGTATAGTTCCCATTCAATAAACGTTCAACACGAGCCACATTTCCTAGGCCGTCTACAAGAATCCACAGAATAGTAAATCTATTAGGAATAAGAAAGAAGAATCATATTCATGGTTCCATTTCCGCATCAAAGTTACAATAAGGTCATCTCCTTGAAGATCCTCTACGTCTTGCAACCTTTGGTATTATTGAACCTGTTGTGTGATGTTCCTAAACACATAAGGGCCATCTTCTAGTGCTTTGAGAAGCCACTTCCGGTTTTCCCTCTTGCGATTAAGAAAATGTTTGATCTACTTGCCCAAGGTAATGGGTAACTACCCTTTCAAGCATGGGTGGGCCTATTCTCAGAACCGGCATCACAAGGGATTGTTGGTATGTTTTGGATGTCGACATGTCTTAAGATTCAAAGATTGGATCTTTTTAGACGAATATGAGTAAGATTTGTGAGAAAATATCCAAAATCGGTAACAGTAGTAAAATTCGGTAACACTGTTCACGGACAACAAGTAATCTGAAAACGAATACCTTTCTCGAACAGTACACTATCAAACTCGGAAATCTTCAAATACTAAACTCGGTAAACTGCAAACTACTCAAATTCGGTAACACTATTCACTATAAACTTGGTAATCCTAAATTGTTAAAATCCAACAGTTTATGAATTATTAATACCACGAAATTCGAATGAAACCGAAATTTAGATGACAAGGATAATCCAATTGTTCTAAAAACTCAAATTCGATGAAACCGAATTTGATTGCCGAGTTTAGTAAATCTTGAAAAACCGATTTTTAACACTTCAAAACACGATTAAACCGTGAAATGAAAGTGTAAAATGACTTGTAAAGCTTATTATCCCGATTTATACTCGTAAAATCCCCTATATACAACTTCGATGGAACCGAATTTAATGAACTAACAAACCTCGATAAAACCGAGTTTAATACCGAATTCCTAATAAACCGATTTTTGATAGAACCAAAAGATCGAATATATCTATTACACTGATATTTCGTACTGAAATTGCTAACTTTACAAGAAAAAGTCTTCCGAAACTCAAAACACCCACTCTATCGAGAAGCAAAGCTTTCAAACCGGAAAATGAAAACCAACACTTTCCCGAGAATGATATGAACTACTTCGAGAACACAATAACGTCCAAAAACTCAAAATCACAGCCAAAATCAATCTCGAAACCTCAATATCTTCAACCGAATTCGGAAACCATCACTTCTTGATTCTCGGTCAAACAAAATCATGCACAAATCAAGCACATCTACTCTCTCTATTGCGATTGAGATCCACTTGAATAGGTCACATGAATCTTGAATCAATCATATCAACATGTAAGATTAGAGAGAATGAGGGCAAGTAAAGGGAAAATTTAAATCTTATTATGGAGGGAAAAATGAGAGTTAGTTACAAGGGCATCACCCTCTAATGAAGATTAGAGGGCTATTTATAGGCAATGGGAGGGAGGCTTCCCTTCCTTATTTTCCTAACTTGTCAATACTAGTCCCTAGACTTTGGTAACTATGCTATTTCTTACTTAAAGCATAATAAACCTTATTACAAGCTATATTAAACTAAAGAAAATAAAGTCTAATAACAAAATATAATAAAACCACATTATCGACACTTTTCATAAACCTAACAAGTTATTACATTCTTTCCTCAAATGTTTAAAACTACAACACATATGACAAGTTTTATTGATCATCTCAAAATCGCTTCCTAATCTTTGAGACATTTGTTGGTTCCAGTTCCTCTTGTTCCCTTTAGGACTAGGTGTGTTTTGCCTATTTTTATCAACTAATATTTTCCTAGGAGATTTTACTTGCTCAGTAGACTTAACAAAGTTTATCTTAGCAAAACTAGTTTTATTACACATCTTAACTATTTTAACCTTAGGTACTTCTACTTCATCACTTTCAGACACCTAATCCTCAATAATTGGGGCTCTATTTTCTTTCTTAGCAGTCTTAAGTTTATTAGTCTCAATAGTTGGCTTTTTAACAGACTCACTAACAGACTCATCACAACAACAAAATCATCTAGACTAGGATAAACTAAATCAAGTTTTAGTGGCATAAAATTCCTAGTATAGGGAGGTGGGACAACATTATACCCTAATCCTATTTTACACTTATCCATTATCTGAGTGTCTAAAAGTTTACTTAGGCTTTTTAATAAATTTTCAAATTTTTGTACTGTAAGTTGAACCTCATTTTTTCTTTTGTAGCCAACTCTAACTTCCTTTTAAGCTCTGTAATATCTAAATCTCTTAAATAGATTTGAATGTATATGTATTTTTTATATGATTTCTGGTTTGGTAGTGTTACAAAGTTTTTGAATGAGTATATAGTTACAACTTAGTGGAATTTAAATTTCAGTATGAATGATGAGAACTGTTTTTGTGCTTTGGTTAAAAATAACTTTTTTAAAAAAAACAAAAACAAAAAATTGGGCCGTTATTGGACCTAGAGAAATGGGTTAAAAAGTATACACTTAGCAAAAAGTGTTTTATCTGACCTTTTAAATGTTTTAAATGGGTTGACTTAATATTAAAAGGTATACACTTACTATTGCTTGAAGGGCTGCTACTTATTTTTTTAGATTTAGAAGTCGTAAATCAAACATTGTTGGCTGGCTGTTACTTTTTGACGTAATGATAATTAATGTTCGAGGGATTTATATGTCAGTTATGAAAAGATGATAGCAAGTAGTGAAAAACGCATGGAATGTGGAAATTATGATGCAAGGGCTGTTACATACGTTTTTCAATTTCAATACAAACCAACTTTTCCATATTATATAATTAGTAATCTTTTTTACTTCAAATTTTAAGTACTTCAAAATTTAGAAATTGGCTAAATGCTTTATGTTAGTTGGTATGTGCTTAAATTACAATACCCAGTTTACCTAGGAAACGTGCCTAAAGACTAAAAACTACCAAAAAATACACGTGTATTTGTATTTTTGCATTTCAATTGTGCAGGTACAATATCTAAAGAGCGAAAAGGACAAAAAAAACAACGCAACACGGACAAAACGAGGCACGGGAATAGAAAAGCGTGAAAAAAGTCAAAGTCAACGAAAGTCAAAGTCAACACCAAAAAAGTCAAAGTCAAAGATGAAGCCAAAATTGAAGAAATCTTAAATGGGCCAACCCGTACCTATCTAATGGGCCGGGGCAGCCCATTAAGCATTTATATCAAACTTACATAAGCTTAAAGCTTAAAAAAGCCCAATCATTATACCCGGCCCAAACAAAAGCCCAAACCATACCCCATTATCCTAATTACACCACAAGCCCCCAATACCTTACATCGTTAGTCCTCAAGGACTAACATTGTTAGTCCAAAAGGAATAACGATGCAACAACTTAACAAAAACAGGGCAAACGCCCGTTAAACCACCCCAAAACAATATCCCGCCCAATACACTATTTATCTTCCCCAAAACAGGTTACCCTGCAAACCCTCGACAAAACCTTTCACTATCAACCTCAACGCTACTTCACAAAACACTCAAATCACCTTGGCAATCCTATGAATCCTCATTCGTTGATGGGACAAGACAAAAAATCAAGGGCTAAGATCATTCTACTTGGAGAGCAAGAAAAATTAGATGTCTTTGATGAGTTTTGGACTTCTCTCACACAAGAAACACACCCTTGAGCTCACTCACAAAAGAAACACAAGTGAAGACCCAAGACAGTTAGTTTTTCTATAAATAGGGACTTGTAAGCCTTTGGGCAACGATACTCAATCTAGTTTTAGCAGCTTATAGTAGTTACTTTTTAGTTTGTTGTAGTTTATTTTTCAAAGTCTTGTAAGAAGTAGCACAAAGAGTGAAGACCCAAGACCTTGGATATCTATATAAATAGGACTCTTTATAAGCCCTTAAGGCAAGTAGTTTAATCTAGTTATAGCAGCTTATTTTAAATGTATTTTACTTTATGCAATTTAAATTTCCAAGTCTTGTAATTCATTTTTAAGTTTAATGAAATTTGAAGTTTTTAAGTTTTAAGAAATCTGTTTTTAAGTTAAGGTACTTTGTTTTTTGAAAACGTTTTATAAGCTCAGATAAGCTCTTTTTAACTCATACTTAAGTTGTTTACTTAATCTATTCAAGCTTTTCCATAGCTTGAAAAGTTTAAGCCTTTTTACCCAAAAATCACTCAAAAGCTAAAAAAATGGATGATAAGCCAAACCTGGATAGGCTTATGGGTTTCACTAGCTTGTCTTTGACAAGCTAAAGCTTGTAGATCAGCTTATTGTAAGCTTATTTACCTTGTTTTGAGCAAAGGCATTTGTAAGTTCTCAATTTCATTTTTTAAGTTATTTTCTATACTGCTTATTGTATTGCTTATTTGTGCGTATTCCTGTCCTAAGTGTGCTTAATATGTCTTATATATGCTTATTTGAACTTGTTTGATTCATCTCTTAGTCTGTTTTAAGCTAAAAATGCATTTTGGAAATTTAAAGGGGTGTTTGGCACAAGCAGTACTAATCCTTGTTAGTACTGCTTGAGTCACTTAGGTTTTTAAGTCAACTTTGTCAAGCTCAAATTAAGCTTGTAAGTCTGTTTTTATAAGTTTATATAGTTTAAAATTCATTTTTAAGGTCTCTAATAATCATGGCTTGAATCTGTGAGGTTTGAGCTTTATAGCTTAGCTTATTGGCTTAGGTTTTGATTAGGTGCTTATAATTTATGTTTTCATGCTTGTTTATGCCTAATAATGCAGTAGGATTAGAGTAGTTTAAGTGTGCAATTGTGGTTTGAGTTTTTGTCAAAATCTATCAAGTTTCATAGTTTTTTTTAGTTTAAAGTCATTTTTCACTTACAAATTTAGGTTAGTTAAAGTATGTTTTAGAACTTGAATTTGATAGCATAAGCTCTTAGAATATCAAGCTTTATCTGTTTTTTACTTTTTGAGTTTTTTAAATTAGCTTAATCTAGCTTAATTTTAAGGCTTAAAATAACTAATTTTCAAAAAAAAAACTAAGTCAGTACATATTGATTATGGTCAGTATGTACTGACCTCTTTTTCAATTGCTTTTCAGCTTATTTCATTAGCTTATTTTTAGTCTTAAGTGTTCATTAGGTATAGGGCTTATTATTTTTTAGCTTAATTTAGTTTTTAAAGCTTATTTACTAGCTTAAAAATAGGCCTGCAGATAGCTTTTTGTCTTTTTCAAAAACTTGAAAAAACTCAGCATGTACTAAGTGTAAGTTGCTTTTTCAGTTAGCTTTTTCATGGCTTATCTGTGTTTCAAAATGCTTGTTGTATAAGCTTTTGAGTGTCATAAGCCTCTAAGCCATAAGGATCCATTATCTAGCTTAAAATAAGCTAGAAAAGTGTCCCTAGGGTTGTTTGGTTAGTAGTTTTTGGCCAAATTGCTTATTAGCTTATTTGAGCTTTTAAGCTGTTAGGATTGCTTAAACTTAGTTTAGATTTGCTTATTAAGTTAGGATTAAGATGCTTTTAGCTTATTTAGCTTAGGTTAGAGCTTATTCAAGCTTTTTAGTGCTTTTAGTTTAGAAATTTAAGTTTAAAAGCCTTTTGGTCATTCGGTCATTTAAACTTAGTTTAGCTCATCTTGTTTGCTTATTTTTGTTCCATAGTACTCATTAGGTATAGCTTATTTCCTGTTGTTAGCCTATTTGCTTTTTCATTAGCTTTTTAAGTCTAAAAATGCTTAACAGTTAGCCTCTTAAGTCTTAGTGTAAAAAGTTAAGTCTGTCACCTTTTAAGAGCTTATTTCTGTGCTTATTTATGGTTTTTATAAAAAGTCATTTTACAAAAATTGCTTATTTTTAGGTCCTAAAAGCTTTTGCAAAAAGAAATTTTCAAAAAAAATAAAAACTAGAGAAATTGGGAAGTCATAGGTGAGCAAGGCTCGAACCCGTGACCTCCACAACTTCCACCTAGTCTTTACACATCACACTCCACTACAACATGCCCTTGGGTCTTTTACGGTATTAGTTTGCAAAATCTAATATATAACACCATTTTGGCATTTTAAGCTATAAGCCCTTTTCTGCATATTTCGAGCTTATTTCAATAAGCTGTTGAACCCAACTTATTTTTCTTAGGTTTAGCTTAGTGCAAAGTACTTTTTATAATTTTTTCAGAATTTCCTCATTTAGTATACTATTTTTTATTCATTTTTTATATTAAAACTGTGTTTAATTCATATTAAATAAAATAAAAGTCAAAAAAATCTAATTCTTTTTTTAAAAATTTTCTTTTATCATTTAGGACTTATAAAAATTAAATTTTCATTTGTAGGGTTAAAATTTTAGAATTTGGTTTTTTAAAGAACGGGATTTGAATCACGTTATCGTTTTTTGTGTTTTAGCTTTATTTGCTTTCGTTTTTTAGTGTGCATTTACTTGTTTTAGCATTTTAGTTATAGAAATAGAAAACCTAATCAAATTTGTGATATTCAAGCATTGTTTAACAAACGTCACCTTGATTTTCCATACACACCTCGTCGTGACACGACCCGGGAAGGTTTTTTAGGATTTTGCTTTGGGTAAAAGTAATTTCCCTTTTAAAAAGCCCTCTTCGAATACTTCTCTCACTATCATTGATAATTTAGAGATAATTCTTATATTATATATATTTATATTTATATTTATATATATAGTAAAGGTATTATTTTAATGCAATCAAGTACTAATAACCACAATAGTATTAACTTCCTTTTGTGTGTGTTGTACGAGATCCAAAAATTGTGTGTTGTCCGATATCGATCAAAGCTAACAGTACAAACTCATAGCCAGCAGTACTAACATACAACTAACAGTATTAACTGCTAACTCTAGCAGTACAAACTATTCGAGCAGCAGTATTAATGTAACAAGAACAGTACTAAGTACTCATAAGCAGTACTAAGTATAAAGCTGATAGTACTAACCTCGTCTTGTATCATCTTTGGCAGCATTAAGTTTCTTCACAATAGCAGCATTAAGTGTAAAGTATGGTAGCAACATTAACCAGCATCCTTGGCAGCATTAACATATCAAGCAGTACTAACAAATTATCTGGCAGTTTTACTTATAACCTTATATAAGCATCGACAAATATGATCAAAACCAAAGAACGAAACATGTTGCTTCATTGTTGCTGCTTTAAACAACTACCAAAACATCATCACAAAAATCATGCTACCTTTAAACTTTAATCATACATCAATACATGCTGCTATAACACGAACCATACAATGATCATAAACACAAACGCTCCTTTTCTAGATTGGTATGCCTGCTGCTTTCTTTGCAATGAACGACATCATAACAGACGCTTGAGTCTGATCGTGACTTATAGCAGCATTGACCTTCTTCTTTTTGATCTGTTAAAAGGTTGAATTGTTTTAGGGTTGTAGAAACCCTAATCTGATCCAGCGAAGACTTTAATAGATCCTTTGTGTCCCTATCTTGTGAAGACAAACACATAAGCATCGTGTACCTGTGATCACAATTGTAGCAGCAACATCCAAAACTCTTCTTTCTGTTTTTTAATGAATTAGGGTTTGCAAAAACATAACCAGATTTAGGGTTTAGTGAATAAACTTTAATATTCACCAAACTCGACTTCAAACAAAAATAACTTCACCAAACTCGACTTCAGACATACACATAAAGACGATGCTTTAAAGTGTCACAAAAACCCTAACTTCACCAAAATCACGAATACACCAAAGAGAGATTCATTACTTCGTTTTCATCAAGAACACCACTTCAAAACAAACCTTGTGATCCAAGATCAACGAGCCTCGTGGATCTGATACCAATTGTGGAAAGTTAAAGATCGTTGTAAGCTCAGATTGTTTAGATCTATATCTAGGATGAATAATAAAGATAATAACATGCAACAGAATAAGAACAAATCAATGTTATTCTAACAAGGTTTCATCATTATCTTTATGATATATGACTACTACACGCCCTAATTCTACCTTGATCAATGGTAGAACGTGTTATCTAAACTATAACAAGGAATCAAAGATCCGTGAGGCTAAACCAACCAAACCTAAGCGTCTCCTTAGAGAACTTGACGCCTAGAAGACACACATGCACTTTTTTGTTGTTTACACCTTTGACACACAAAAAACTATACGACCTATATCTCTTTATATACTAGAGATATTAGGTTTGTTAGGATTCTTGATTTTATGTGACAAAATGAATAAAATAATGAAACAAAAGGACTTAAAAGAAAAGATAGAACTCTTTAAAATATGGAAGATTATGAAGATTCTAGGAGATCTCCTTATTCAGATAAAGATAACAGAAGATATTCCAAAATATTTAAAAGATTTATTTGTCTAATGTTTATCTTCCTTTGTGAGTCTTGGACTCCTTATGTTATAAAAGGACGTCCCAGGCATGTAGTTTTGTGTGCACAGAAAATGTAGTCGACTAAAGGTGTGTGTGTGTTCTAGGCGTGTGGTTCATTGTAAAAGCCTAGAATGAGTGTTGTAGCCTCAAGATCAATGTTTCATTGATCCTGTTACTAGTTAGAGTAACTGTTCTAGAATTGATCATCTAGAATTGGGGCGAATAGTGAATAATATGAATGAAAAACCTTGTTGAAATAACTTTGTTCATTATGCTATTTCCGCTATGCATTCTTTCATGTTTATTGTTATTTTTCCTAGATATGGATCTAAACAATCTAAGCTTAAACGATCTAAGGGGTTCTAACAGACTCTAAAATTGGTATCAGAGCCATGAGGCTCTCGATCTAGGATCTAACAAGGTTTTATTGGCGAATTTATGAAGGCAAAAGGTATTGATTTCTTTTGGTTTTTAGTAAATAGAATTAGTGACGGATTAGTGACAGTTTTGTGAGTCTGGATACTTAGAAAAAAGGTATCCTTAACAGTGGTAATTGGTTAATACTACTGCCATGAGACACAGTACTGATGGTGATCATAATTATTGGTGCTTTATTGACTCTAAAAAGTGTCACAAAAAGGTATGGGAGGAAGGAGCACTTTATACTGCCAATACAAGTTAGTACTGCTCGCGTTGATGTTTCTACTGCCAAGGTAAAACATTACTACTGCTAGCCTTATCGTTAACAGGTTTGCTAGGCTAGTTGTTTCGTGGATGTTTGTTCACTGCGTAGCGCTTAACTGTTAATACTATAGCGCTTTTATCTAGTAGTTATATACATGCTTCGAGCATATTAATGTTAATAATGCCAAAGTGATTTAAAGAGAGTTTGTGCTGTTAATGTTTTATTAGTGCTGTTACTATCCTTAAAAGGTTTATTACTGTCAAGGATGATATCAAGCAGTTAGTATTGGTCGTTTTAAGCTGCATTGGGCATTTATTGCTTGCTCGATCTTATGTCTTGTGTGCCCACACTATGCAAACGGAAGATTAATGCGCTCTTGCTTGTTAATACTTCTTATGCATGGTTAGTGTCTGCTCGACAAAAGCAATACTGTTGTTGAAAAGTTTTGTGCTGCTAGCGTAAGTTATATGAGCTGCACTAAGTTAATACTGCTGGTACATACTTAATGCTGCTAGTATATATTTAATGCTACCAGTATTAAGTTTCTGCTGCTAGGCTTAAAACGAATGTTACTACTGTTAGAGTTTTATGCTTGTTGGATTTAAACCAAGGTTAATGTTGCTCGTATATTTAATACTGCCAATAGAAGGAGTTACTATTGTTGGTTACTACTGCTTGGTTTAAGGGGAAGCTAACAGATTGGTTTTTGGATTATGGTTTAAATGTTCTTAAAAGTTTAAAGGAGTGTTTTATTACTATAATTGGTTACAAAGATTATTGTTTATCACCTATTTTAAGTTGAAGTGGAGTTTCACAGGTTTGTGTTCTTATCATATCTCAAATGGCTTACAACATTTAGAGATAACTTATTCGTGCTTAGAAACGATGTGACGAAGACTTGACGAATCTAGCAAAGGTGTGTGATCTAACTTATGGTGCTCAATGCTCACATTTGCTATCACTTTGGTCTGGTGTCTCATAAAAGATGAGGATAATTTTCAAGAGGTTGCGATCTACTTATATTTTACATATTTATTTATAAGTTTGGAGTCACATGGATAGTACAAGACATAAGACACAAGTTTGGGTTGTTCTACTTCTACATCAAGTTCCTTATACTTAGTTTTCTTCATCAGTAATCATTACATAAAGCCTACAGAATTTGAAGATTCAAGAAATGGTTAACATATGGGTTTCAGGGGAAGCTTAATGTTAAAATGTTTAACCATTTATATGCTACATCGAGGTGAAGGTTTTTACTAATGCTAGTCATTATTACTACTGCTAGTGTGAGTTTCTACTACTCAAGTTCATTTTTCTTATTGTGCTTAATGGTGGGTAATTTGAGGAGATAGAAGGCTTGGATTAGAAGTATGATATTGGTTTATAGTGGTTGAAATCAAAGTTGCTTATATTCATATGTCCCCTATTGGATTATGACAAAAAGGGGAAGAAATATTAACAGGTTGTAATTTATAGATCCTTGGTGTGTCATGGTAGAAAGGAAATCTACTCAAGGGGAAGTTTGTTTCATTCAGGGAGATGATTACATCTCAACTTCAGGGGAAGCTTTGGCTTTATGATGAAGTTCGTACACGACTTTGTTTGTTTTGTCATCATCAAATAGGGGAAGATTGTTGGGATTCTGATTTGATGTGACAAAATGAATAAAAGAATGAAACAAAAGGACTTAAATGCAAAGCTGGAATTCTTCAAAAGATGGAAGATTTTGAAGACTCTAGGAGATTTCCTTATTCATATAAAGATAACAGAAGATATTCCTAAATATTTAAAAGATTTATTTGTCTAATATTTATCTTCCTTTGTAAGTCTTGGACTCCTTATGTTATAAAAGGAGGTCCCAGGCATGTAGTTTTGTGTGCACAAAAAATATATTCAACTAAAGGTGTGTGTGTGTGTGTTCCATGCGCGTGGTTCATTGTAAACGCTTGACATGAGTGTTTGTAGCTCTAAGATTAAAATGTTTCTTTGGATCTGTTACTAGTTAGAGTAACTGTTCTAGAATTGATCATCTAGAATTGGGGCAAATAGTGAATAATATGAATGAAAAACCTTGTTGAAATAACTTTGTTCATTATGCTATTTCCGCTATGCATTCTTTCATGTTCATTGTTATTTTTCCTAGATATAGATCTAAACAATCTGAGTTTAAAAGATCTAAGGGGTTCTAATAGACTCCACAAGGTTTACAAAGGATAAGTATTAGGAAACAACTTCAATCTTCATAACTTTTATAATTATCTTTGGTATTTGTTATTTTATACATACCTTTTACCTATAAAACCGAGCTTAAATGACTAAAAATGTACGGAAAATACAATGTATGTGCTTGTTTTTGTGTTTGTGTATGTGCAGGTAAAGGACTATCAAGGAACAGGGACAAAAATAAAAGACAAAATCGGACCAAAACATGCACGGGATTGGTAAGAGCGTGAGGATAAGATGTCCTACGGTGCCCTCGGATTTTATCGGGCAGCCCGTAACCCAATTACATGGGCCGGGCCAACCCATATTATATAATCCCATTAAAAGCCCATACAATTAAATATGAAAGTAAAAGTGGTTGACACCACAGTGAACATTCATGTAACGTGCAGCAGCTAAAACTAATTCCAAAAATTGCATGTGACCTTGCACTAGAGATAGAGGGACGAATGACAAAGCGACACATGGCTGGGGCATTTTATATCTCTAATTCCCTTTCCACTTGCAAAGTTATATATGATCCAACAGATGAAATGCCAGCGTGCAAATGAAGAATTCCAATTGGCCACGTGTCACTTCGATGATGGCTGGATCAAATGGTTTGATGTGGCGATCCGTGTGATGATAAAACTAAGCAATCATTGGCCACTCAACAACTACAATTTATGAGGGAAAATTTTACACTGTAGACTTTCTCACATCAAATAAATAAGGACGCTCCCCTCATTTTTTCTCTAGTAGGTAGTTAGTTTTTTTTAGTTTAGCTTTGTATTTTTTAGCTTATTTTAATTTGTATTGGCTTATTTCAATTTTTTTTTGCTTATTGTACTCAGCTCTTGTCTACTAGTTATTATTATTATGTAATAGATTTGGTTTATGTGGATTAAATATCCTTATTTTGTTGCTTATTGGTTCGTTTATCTTTATTTTCGAGTAGCTTATTCTATAAGCTAATTTTTCGAGCTTATTCTAGCGGCTTATTATTTTCAAAAGCTTTTAAAAGCTTAGAAAGTGACTTCTAAAAGCTCACAAAGCTCTTTCGGTTCATTTTCATTAGCTTTTAAACATTTTTTTGAAATAATAAGCTCAAATAAGTTTGATTCGGTTTATCTTTGTGCTTAATTCATTTTTGAATGATTAGAAGCTTTCATTTTCTGTCATGTTAAGTTTCTTAACAGCTTATTTGGTTTAGTGTAGGTTTAAAATGCTAGATCTAACTTATATTTGACTTGCTTATTAGTTTTATCATTTTTAGAAGTTTTAATGCTTATAGCTTATCCTAGGATATCGTTGCTATTCTCGTGTGCTTATTCAAATAGTTGAGAGTTTATTGTGTTTGCAAAAAGGCTTATTAAGTTTTTTTTTTAGTTGTAGATCTAATTTTTAGCTCAATTCGTTTAGGTTATAGTGTCGATTTTGAGTTTATCTAGTTAAAAATACTTATCTCATATTTCTAAGTGCTCTTAGCTTAATCGGATTGCTTATTGTGTATGATTAATAGTGGTTTTTCTCGTAGAAATTTTTATAGCTTAATTGAATTTTTTTTGCTTCGTTTT